>CAVNYN010227271.1:80242-136072 GCA_963692815.1 Nyctanthes arbor-tristis
TCGTACTTTCCCCCCCCCCCCCCCCCGGGGCCTGCGCGCACCGCAAATAATCAAGCCATGCAATGCACCACTATGCTTTTGATGTACAAATTAAGAATAAGTCTAATAACTGCATAATGTTACCAATAAGCATTAAAAGCCTACTCATAGTTCCAGTGCGCATCTTTTCCATCATTGTCAAATTGAAGTCGTCATCTACCAAACAAAAATGTCCCATCAATAAGCCAAAATATGCTAAAATTACCACGTTCTCCCTTGAAAATCAAAATATCTTATTTGGCCATTGCTAGAGTAAGCTAAAGGAGTTCCCATGTTGGAGGCCTCCTGACGCCGAACAAAGGATGAGCTCGCAAGCTCTAACAGCTTGCAAGTTGTTAAGTTAAGAACTCGCAAGTCCTTAGGAAACTCAAGATAAATTCTTGAAAATAATTTATTCAAAAAAGGTAGGATTATCAATACAATGAAATAAGCCCTATATTTATAGGGATCAAAATAAACTAATTTTGGGATAATTAAGGAAAACTCTACTAGAACAAGTAAACCACTAGACAAGTAACCTACTAGACCAAGTAATAATAAAATAACCTAATTAAATTAAATACCTTAATCCAAAATAACAATAAATTAAAATAAGCTAGATAAGGCACTCACTCTCTAAAAGTAGGCTAGAAAAATTAGACTAGGATTCGGCATCAACATATTTAGTGCTCAATAGGAAATAATTTTCAAAAACCAATATACGATAAGGTATTAATATCATTCTACAATAATTGACTGTAATTCATATCTACAGTAGGACTTGACCCATATTTGAGGTATTTCATTCTAATTACAAATTACTGCACTATAGTGCTCAATTAAGGAGTCTCACATATGCCCATATGACTAATTGAATTTCAGTTATATGTACATTTAGTATATATACCCAAAGTGAGGAATAGGACCTGGGGATTCCGTGGGACAGGTCGAGCTGGGCATCGTGAGGTCCAAACTCTTCGCCGTCGTTGGAGGCCTCAATAACTTGTCCGTACTCATGAAAGGTCTCCGGAGTTGCTTCCATGGGCTTCAGCTTTATCACCTTCGTCGATTGCTCGTTCGAGGTCGTAGCCATTTGACAGTTCTGTTAGTACCGAATATTGCCCCTGCAACAAATTCGCATATGTGGTTTAGGTGGCGGATTAGTTCCTTGCCTTCCTGCCACGTGGCTTCGTTCAGGTTACAAGAAAATATATAAACATCAATTTGGCAAAAAAATATTTAAAAGAAAAAAATTAAAAAAAAAACGCAAAATTTGCTAAGAAAGTGGGGAAAGAAAAGAAACCTAGTTTGCCAAGACAGATTCAAAAAAAATAAGTAAAAAAAAGAAGTGAGTATTATTATTATTATTATCCATATATATATTAATTAACAGTTTATATGGCGTAATTAATCAATTGTCTGGCACAATTGATAAAATTATTCCCGCCTAAAATTTGTATGACAACATATCTAATTGTGCCAAACACTATTTTGATCTTTTGAGCTTTAGTTTGCCTTTATTATTATTGGGCTTTTGGTTCATTAAAGACACACGTCTCACCATTCTTTCCGAAAAGGGCTATTTAGAAAAATAGCCCCAATTGCATAAGAATTTGAAATTTACGGTCAAAATAAATTCACTCAAAGATTTATGGCAAAAAGCACTAAAATACGGCCCTAGCCTTGGAGATTGCAAAAAAGCTCAGAGTTTCCTAAATCATGCTTGCCATCTATTTGCATTTCTTTTTTTTTTTCTTTTTTAGATAATAATTAATGATTAAAAATTTTCACAAATTTTTTAACTAAGACATAAATATAGTCCTATAATGATTATTTGACATTTACTACCTACGTAACTAAGAGTCAATTGTAAAATGTCACGTTCTTTGTAACTTTTTCAATTAAAAAGTCGCGTACAAATTAAAATTATAGATTTACACAAAAAATTGCGTGTTGTGTAACTTTTTATTTTAAAAAGTCGTAATGATTATTTCACATTCACTCTATATGTGACTTAGAGTCAGTTGTAAAAAGTCACATTACATGTAATTTTTTCAATTAAAAAGTCATATATAGATTAAAATCCTATATTTACAAAAAAAACTGCATAATGATTGTTTCACATTCGCTCCATATGTTACTTATAGTCATTAGTCAGATGTGAAAAGTCACATTATATGTAACTTTTTCAATTAAAGAGTCACATAGAAATTAAAATCCTACATTTAGATTAAAAATCATATTCCATGTAACTTTTTTGTTTTTAAAAGTTGCATAATGATTGTTTCAAATGTGACTTAGAGTCAATTTTAAAAAGTCACATTGCATGTAACTTTTTCAATTAAAAACTCTAATACAATTGAAATCATAGTTTCATGTAAAAATCGTGTGTCGTGTAACTTTTTATTTAGAAAAGTTACATAAAGATTAGTCACTTGTAAAAAGTCATATTTCATGTAACTTTTTCAATTAAAAAATCACATACAAGTTAAAATCATAAATTTATATAAAAATCACGTTAAGTGTAACTTTTATTTTAAAAAGTAGCATAATGAGTTTTCCAGAGCTCATTTACATGATCTTTTTAATTCATTGTGATTTTAAAAATTAAGGATATAGATAAAATGGTGAGTAAATAATAATAATATTAACAATAATAATAATAATAATAATAACAACAACAATAACAATAATAGACTAAAGCGGTAAGAAAAGCAATATATAGCAACATGCCTACCAAACTTCACACCAATATATAGCCCAATATCATTTGGAACTACTAGTTGACCCAGAACCGCCGTACTTTTACTGCATTCACCTTCCTTGGGATTTTTGGACGTATCTTTCGGAAGATCAAACATTTGGCAGTAATTGGCGTAATTTTCCCTTCCGAAAAGCGGTCGTTCGTCCCCTTGCACGAATCTGCCATTCGTCTCTCATCAATAGCCTTATCTCTTCCCTTCGTGATTTATGATTTACAAATCTATATTACCATTTCAAATTCCATTTTCTAATAGATTACCTTATCCTCACCCTTCGTGATTTATGATTTACAAATCTATATTACCATTTCAAATTCTATTTTCTGATAAATTACCTTATCTCCTCCCTTCATACAACTGATTTGGGGTTTCCAAATCTTTATCACCATTTCAAATTTGCTTTTCTGATAAGTTACCTTATCTCAAACTTCGATAAACTGATTTGGGGTTCTCAATATATCCTTATATCTATTACCACACTAAATATCTTGTTACTCATGAAGCTTTGGTGTTACTCATTTTCCCTTCTTTGAGATGGAGTCTAACAGTCCTGAAATTATCATGCTTGGTGATGTTGATGACCGGTATGTGAAGTGGCAATTCTTGGTACGGGTGATTCGACGATGGCATGTCCGTTCTAAATTTCAAATTGATCAGATAATTTCCCTGGACTTGGTTCTCCAAGATAAAAAGGTGCCGTCGCACAAATTTTTCGTCTTTGCCTTTTATTTATATCTACCCGTTACTTGTGTTCTTCTCTGTTTTGTGCTCCTCTTTTTGGTATATTCGGGAAAGCAGATGTTATTCATTTGGGTTACATTAAAAATGTATAATTATGGGCTTATAATATAATCCCTCAGAGATTCCCTATCCCATGTGCTCCAACCTTCTAATGATTATATATGATCGGGATAATGGGTGGTTAAAGCCTAATCCAAGGTGGGTTTCGAAGAAAAGGAGTACCTTCCTCTGGAGGAAAATGTATGTATGCATTAGTTTAAATAAGAAATAATGATAGATTCAATTCTTTCATCAAAAGTAACGCATTAAAGAAACCCGATTTGGATTGGTGGGGCGCAGAACATCTTAAAAGGATGATGACTAAAAAGTACTTAGATTTTAAAAGATTTTAGTTTAAACAAACATTAAATAGCATACAGGATAAACTTTCACTTAGCTTTTACCAATTGCATAGAGAAGTATAATCTTGTTATAAAATGGCTATACACCCAACCAACTTGAAATAGATAAGAAGCTTAATAGCCCGTGGCCACATAGGGAGCAAGTTGTCATTATTAAATCATACATCAAAATAATTGCTCCGTAAGTTTTGCTGAATAGAGCTCTGCTACTTCTCTTTGAAACAGATACCGTTCCCTTTTTACTTAATATTCGCATGATTATTTTGGGGTTATTTTCAACTAAATGAATTTATAATTGGTTAAAATATGCAACGGGAAAATCACCCGTTAGATTGCTATAAAAGTGGGAAAATATATAAATTCATATGTTCATCTTTTGAGAGGATAGAATGAAAAGAACAACTTATCTCCTTTGAGTCTCTTTGTCTTTCATATGATCTTTCTGTGCACTGTGTGCACTTTAGAAGATTTGCGATTTAAATTAAAAATAACAGCTTTTTGTACATATTTGGTGTTGCTGAGATTTTTGTGTTCAATAATGAGCTAAACAATCATTTGATCTTCTTTTCTTTGCGGTAGAATTTGTTCTTCCAAGATATCATTCATGGATTCTATTATGGAAATTTACTAATTTTCACGTCCTGTCCTGTCCTATCCTAAATTCATTCTAAGTTCCATGTCGACTAATTATGTCTTCAAATGCATATTAGAAAATGTGCACGCATGTTTTACCGATTCCTTGATGTTAAATTCGCATAAATGGAAACACCTAGATTTCCATTTATGAGATTTCTAATTGGTTAAATTACTATTACTCACGTGGGGATATGATTCCAATTACCTTTATGGATGGAAAATTGTAGTTTGCTTTGGAAAATGTATTTTGTACCTTAACTTTGCTTTGGAATTTTCCACCAAAAGTATTTACTTTGTGCTTATATGACATGATACTTAAATTCTTCATGATTTATATAGGGTGATAGGATACATGCAGCAATAGAGGGAGATCTTATTAGCACATTTGAAGATCAAATATGTGAGCACGCTCTGTGTGCAATGAAAAATTTTGAAGTGCATAAATGTGACCCTTCATACAGACCAACACTGCATGAATGGAAGTTGGTTTTCCAAAAACGGATAAAGGTAATAGAGCAACCTCTTTCAGAATGGCCTGATTTTGCACTGCACATTTATAATTTTAGGCCTTTTGGGGATGTTTTGAAGACTCCTAAGGATGATACCGATCTCTTTGGTAATTGGTTTAGTACTCTACATCATTCATAGAATTACAATTCCTATTCTGATGTGGCCTTTTTTGTGTGATTTTTAGACGTGGTAGGCTTAATAACACCAAAAGAGTGTCCACGCTTAGGTAAGGTGCTACTAACGTCCACTGGCAAAGTCAACTTTACTATTGAAGACTTGGAGTATGTCATACTTTTTTCTATTACTACATTATTTTCATTATAAGTTGTGTGCGATTAGGCTACTTATTATTTTTTTTCCCATCTCAAAGTAAAAGACAACTTCCAGTCACGATGTGGGATGATTATGCAGTTGAGGCACGCACTAAATTGGGTTCCCGGAGCAATGAAGCTATACTTGTGGTGCTTCAATTATATCGCATCAATTTTTTCCGTTGTACCAAATATTGTTATACTTTAATTCTGTTTTCTTTTTTAACGCGGTTACACATCTGCTTACGAATTAAATGAAACTGGTAATGGTAGTGCTTGGTGTCTCCAACTCATACAATGTGACTAGGCTGCTTCTCAATCCTTCCATTCCAGAAGTTGATGAGTTTAAAAGCAGGTAAAAAATGCTAATGCTATATATGTATTTTTTTTGGTCATAGTAACACTAGATATTACCACTATTTCCTACATCATGTAGGGTATTGCATGATACTGATGGCTCATCTCAAAATGCAAGCCATACTACTACTAGTAGTACTAAGTTAGTTTTCGATGAGATGGAGAAATCAAGAGTAAAGAGTATTGACCAGCTCATTAATTCTTCTGAGGTATTTTAAAGTTTTTAACTATCTTATATTGAGTCAATTGAGTTTCAATCGTGTTCCACCTACGTAGCCTAATCACTTGTGAATTGAAGTTGCAGGTTAAGGGAAGTTTTGTTGTGGGAACCGTGGTGGCTATTCTATCAAAGGCTAATTGGTCATATTATGGGTGTCTTACTGACGTTTGTGCAAAGAAGCTGAAACCAAATGGGAAAGAGCATATTTGTAGCAAATGTGGAGCTGTGACTTCTTCTGGTTCTTGGAGGTACACTGTCAGCCTTAGGCTAAAGGGTCAAGCAAAGGAAGCCATTTTCACACTCTGTGTTAAACAGGGTGAGCACCTTCTTGGGTTTACAGCTGGAGAACTATGTAACAAGATCGGAAGGTAATAACTCTTAATTAAATAGACTCTTTATATTTTAGAGTATGTCAATGACAGAATATATGATTCAATTCTATTGCTTTCATTCTTGCATCCCTATTTGTTAGGAGATGGTTGATCCGAGGGTGTGTCCTATAGTAATTTCAGACTTGATTTCTAAAAAACTCATTTACAAAGTTGGAGTTCAGTCTAATAGTTCTGATAAAAGGGATGTCTACACCGTTGATAAGGTTGTTGATGATGCATCTGCTCTTCAAAAATATGGAGCGCAACATGCTGGTGAAATTTGTGTAATCAATGATGTAAGTTCTCCTCAATTTGCTTTTTGTTTCATAACATTATCATAATTGGTTAGGTTATTCATCTCTTCTTTCATTGTCTTAGGACGTTGATTCTGACAATGAGTTTGAGCGAATGTTTTCAAAGCCTTCCTAGAATGATAGCAAGGTATATTCCACCTACCTTCATTTACAGAATGGTATAAATATTAGCTTTAGGAATCAAATAGTGTACAATTTGTTTTTTCCTATTATACCTATGGTAAATTATTTTTCCATTGCAACAAACCTATGACTCTGTAATGGATAATGAAGTGACTAGACCTTATGTGACTCCTTCAAAGCGACCCTTGATTAATGTCAAAATATGCATCTTTGATATATCATTTATAAGGCACTATACGTTCATTTGACAGTAATCCAACCATTTTGTTGAGGCAAATTGATTTTCATGCGACCAGTTTATTTTGTATGAATACATGTCCCAAAAATGTAATTAATTAAAGTACGTATTCATATGCATATTGGCAAGTATTGTACATAAAAAAATGGTACTTTTTGATGTATTTTTATGTTGCAAGTGTCGGGAGTTCATGGCGCAAGTTGATCAAGACAAGTCGGGATGTTCAACAATTATATCGACTGTGGGCAAGCGTCAAAGAAATCGTGATAAATTGAGTTCTAGAGATCCAATGACGATGATTCAAGTGAGATTGGAAAGATAACTTAAATATACACAAGATCATTCCATATGACCAGATTTACATTCGGTTCGCAAAGTAGTCAAAAGTCATCATCAATTTCCAAGTTGTATTCTTATCAAGATAAGATGTTGACTAGTCTACAGCCTTCACTATTTTGATCATATCTGGAGTTATAGATATTGGATTGGTGTGATTCAAGTTGGAGAACGAAGCCAAGAGATCTATCTACAATCTTCATCTTCATCTTTATCACTTTCCCATATTCAGAATGTAAGTCGACCAAGAGACGGCCAAGAGGAGAGAACCAGAACAGTTTGACAGTCAAACTTTTCGTCTATACAGTTGTTGGTTTTTTATGGATATGTTGAGCTATAGTTATCCAAATCCTATGATTTTTGCTCCATTAGAAAGCCAAGTTTAAGATCTAAATATCATATTTTATCATAAAATTCTGAATCTGGACCAAAGAACCTCACAAATTGCCTATAATTTGAAAGTTGATGCATTCACCTGATGCCTACTGGACAAGTGGGCAGTGCTAACTATTTTGGACATATCTCGGCATGCAAAATTCCAATTGGCCTAAAAATTTTTCCAGAACATCGAAAACTCATTTATACAGAACTTTTATTTTGGTGACAAGTCCAAATTCGATGAATATAATCAGCAAAACACAGCTCCAACTTGCATTAGATTTGCTGGAGTCAGCCTGGCATGAGGAAAGTTACAAGAAGATAGTTGTCCAATTTTCTCTATATAAACAGCATTCTTGTGGTTATTCAAAAAGGAAGTTTTTGGGAGAGAAAAATACATAGGAGGAGAAAGAGGCAGAAAGGCCGAAAGGCCGATTTTGGGATGAACAAACGTTAGATGTGAAAGATAACTTCTCCTATTCGGTTCATTATTTCTATCTCATGTATCTTTAATTTTTATTGTTACCTAGGTGAATGATGAAACCGTGTTAGTTATATAACTCTCTATTTTGTTATTGATTCTAAATATTATGTACTCTAAGCGTTTATGATTCCAGTTTAATCAATGATAAATTATGCTTTCATCTCTAATATCAAGTATTATTGATTTTTAGAAAATTTATCTATGCTTGGTTTTGAAAGTTCAACACATAATTTTATTTGACTACTTGTGATTCATTAAGTTGTTTACATGTAGTGTTTAGAGAATTACACACTTAAGGCGAAAGGGGATCTACATTAGATTAGTTGTATTTTGAGCTTAACTATAAATTACTTGCGGTAATAAAAGATTGATTTCTTATTATTATTCAAATATTTGAATCAATACAAGATATGAATTATTTAATATACATTGGTGGAATCTGCAACCTTAGTAATGTTTATCCTTTGGATTGTTTCGTACACATTCTTGTTCTTACTAGTTTATATTTTACTTATCAAATCTCGAAAATCATTTGGTGTTAGGTTAGAGTTAAATCTAATTCAAGTTTATTGAGTTGTTCCATATTTATACCAATCCTCGTGGGATTGATATCGTTACTCAGTTTTTATATTTCAATCGATTCGTGTGCTTGCGAGTATTTAAAATTGACACAACAACCCTCAATGGACGACTCCGCCAGTAGCTATGAGTTAAGAGTCTTTGCAGATGTCAACTAATAAACTCAAAAAAGTCAAGGTTGAGAAAGATGATTAGCAAGCATAATGTTGCCCTCAGTTTTTTGTTTAAAACTACAAATTTCCCTACTATTATTGCTTTTTAAATTTATTGGAAAATTCAGTTTAACTCATTTTATATACAAATGTTGAATTTATATTGTTTTCCGTTTGCATTTGTTGTGTATCTCTTATTATTTTGGTTGTTGTTTTACTTTCTCAGTGTTGTCTCATATTTTTTAAATACATTTGTGGTTTATTGTGGTTTGGATTTTTATACTCAGCATGTTATTTATAATGTTGTGTGAGTTATTGATTGAGTGTACAATTTTGTTTTCCGGACTATTTTTTAACATGGATGGTAATATTGAGGTTTTGGATGACTTTGTGCAGTTAGAGTAGCCTATAAAATGACCCCAAAAAAGTCATTGATTGCAATTCAAAAGTCATGAACATATGACAAATGGCAGTTGCATTGTCCTATGGCCGAACTCAAAAATACAATAAAATGTCCTTGACTTTTCGAGCTGATAATGTAATTGCAAGAAAAACTTGGAAGCTGGGATGATAAAAATATACAAAACTTAAGAAATTTGTATAGCATAAATAAACAAGATGTTATTAAATACATTGTCTTTTAAAGATTGATGTCAATAATAAGCAACTTACTTCCCTAAATAATCTTCCTTTTACTTACTTTAAATTAGAGCTTTAAGTAGGTATAGAAAATAAATTTTTAGATAGCGACTAAAGGGGGACGGAATTTGGCCCCCCTTTAGTGATTGCAACATGACATATTTGGGGTGGATAGACCAAAATTGTTATTGCTCCATGAAAATAAATTGTTTGTTGTTATTCCCCATGCTTTTCTTTACATTAGTATTATTACTATTACCTTTTTTTTTTTTTTACACGGGGCTCCCCGTTATTTTATTGTTTCAAAATCCGAACCCCATACTAGATATGCTGTAAATGGGCCAATAAGGAGAACTGAAAAGTAATTGAATGGCGGCATGGATAGAGATCAATTGTGAGACCAATAGAACCTAGCAGATGACCCGACTGACCGTCATCGTTGTTTCCTGACAAAGGCCTGACCGTGTTTGGTTTCCAGTCCAAAAAATGGTAGATCCTGGGCCGAAAATTAATTAACTAGAGGGATTGTTAGATTTCCCTTCCAAATAATCCGTATACGTATAAACCATTTTATTGGGGAAGCCTCCCGTGAAATTGTGGGTAGTATCGTTCCACGAATCCGGTAACACACTTCCAATCATCAAAGCGCTAAATGTTCCTTTCTGATGAACCAAAGATTCTGTCATGTACTGATTCTATTGTCAACAGGTAAGTTATTTTGTTCTATGAATTAGGTAATGTTGGGTTCATCAAACTCTTTTTCCCATTTAGTGCGTTTTTGTGGATGGAATATCTATCATTGAGAATTACTGGAATGGGTTCTTGCTTATATTAATGCATCATGCTGGAAATTCTGAACTTTTCTTTTTAATGGAGGATTCATTCTAATTAGTTGGAGACTTGATAATGTTTCTTTTTAATGTTGAATTCATTCTTTTTAATTAAATTAATTAATAAATATTAATTGAAGATAAGTAAACTACAGAAAATAAAATTACTTAATAATTAATAATTGGTAGTAGAATAAAGTAGATTAGTAAAATTAAGTAAAATTTGTTGGCGCGCTTGACAATTGGTTATCCGTTTTATTATAACAATTAAATTAAAAATTTGACATTTTAATCATTTAATTAATTATGGTCAAACTGAAATTTGAAAATGAAATTGAAATTATTATCAGGTTAAAATGATCAATCCATTGACAATAGAGGCTTTTCCTAGATGATGCGGAAGATAACAAAATCGTCCATCATCTCCAATGGTCGTGCAAGACCATGTGATGAGAATTCTGGTGAGTAACCTCTTGGTTTTCCACATAAATGCTAATTATAAAACGTATAATCTGAACTCAATCATTTTTATTATTAATTTACATTCTTATTTTTTTATAGAACCCCATGATACGGCACTAAAAAGGACCTGCCACTTAAATATGGCAGACAATCATTGTGCATCTTCATCCAAGAATCCATTTCGTGGTCCTGCAAACTCAAATTCAAGATCTCCACTCAATGACATGACTACTGGTATCTTTTTTATACTCAAATTTTATTTGCTCATTGGATTGATTTATATACCAATCTATAATGTAAAGGGAATGTGATGAGTCCAACAAGGTCAAGAATGTTACAACACATGCTCCATAACATCACCCTTCAATCTCCTTTGAATGATGATCTAAGCTGCTTCCTTCCATTGAAGGTTGATTGTGCAAATGACACTACAAACGCATCACATCGGAGTAAGTATTTCTCTTAATCTATTAGCTCCAATACAGTTTCATTTTTCTACTTATCGGTATTTTTATCCCTATAGTGTATATTTTTCCTTTACTGTAATTATCTCTGTGTGTGTGTGTGTGTTTTTTTTTTTGGTTAGTTCACTCAAACACAACTATTCAGTGATGGTTTATGATTTGTAATTATTTTCTTATTATGTTCACAAGCACTTGGTATATGAAATTTTATATTATTGGTGATTTGAAATGTAGGTGGTCCTAATGTTGAAGACAGTAGAATGGCCCATGAGAATTATTCTCCCATGGAATCAATACATCATCCAACCAATACCTTGATTCACCCAACATTGCACAATCTTAACATTCATTCATCTTCAAATGACGTTTTAAATGTTGTACGACCGATCAATGTTGAAACTATTTGCGGAAATTCTGTTGCACTGAATATATGTAAGTTTCTATACGTTGCCAGCAAGTTATTTGAATCCAAATTTTTATCTTCCAATAATGATCAGTTCACTTTTGACTGTGCATGTACATTTTGAGCTCTACTAATTTCTAAATTATATGTCACAGATTATGGAAACGAACATACAATTGAAGATGATGATGAAGGAGAATGTGGTGAGAATATATTGCATTTTAGTTATTAGTTTGCATATTGAGCATCTCTAGTTGTAGTTCTTTTCCAGTGGTTGTACTTAATTTTTAGCATTGAGTTTTTGATCTTTTAATTTCAAAGTTCGTACAATTCTACTTAACGTATTCCATTTCTATGTTAGCTCACAGATATAGGGATTTGTTTGATGATATCTTAAACAGCATCAAGGAAGATGCTACCTCTGAAGGTTTGTATATATAATTATATACAATGCCAAGTTATTCAAATACTTTTATATGTCTTTATAGCTTGCTTATCATTCTCACTACAATATAGGAGAAACTATTGAGTGCGCTGATTTATCAAGCATTGGTAAGTTTTCTCATTTATTTTCGTTTGTTATTTTAGTCTATTTGCTTTTGTTTTCTAATTGATTTTGTAAAAAATTTTTATGTAAGGTTTATGTTGTGGTTATTAAAATAATCCAAGTCCTTAGCCCAAATGAAAATCTTACCACTATATCTTTTCCTATAAAGAATTTTAAATGTGCTTTGCACATTCTATGATAGAATACATATTAAAATTCTCAACAATTCTCAAGAAATATATGTTACGAAACAAAGTACATTAAAAAAAAATCAAACAATCATATGGAATACACAACCAATTTATCATTCGCCAAAGACTAAAGTTTATATTGAAATGAAATACTTAAATCAACATAATTAAGTGAATAAGTTGGTTAAATGATATACTAGATTTAGAAAGTAATAATATCTTTTAAATAATCAAATATTTAAAACAGTAAATCATTTAAATAACTAACGTAATGAATTTTTTAAATCGTTATGATTTAACGCTTAAATTATTGCATTAACATTTGGTGTATTATCTTATATATAAGACAAAAGTATGCATTGTTATTTATAGTAAATTTTAATTCATTTATCAGCTTAATCATAATCGACTCATTCTTTTTAATTACGTTTACTGACCATAATTTAATCAACACACTTCGATTAGTAATTTAAACAGTCAACTTATTAAAGTGAACATGTAATATAAAAAGGATAAACCAATTTTATTTCTATATTTATTTAAGCATTCATTTTTTAGGTTTGTAATCTAAATCAAGAAAAATTTGTAATTTACCAGTTGGCTAATATTATATTCGATAATTGTATGTGTCTGGATCATAATAAATTATTAAATGATTTCCAAACTTTCATTGTTAGCATATATTATTTTAATCTGAGTACATTAATAATCCATCAGAGTATCATGACATTGGAGATCCCAAATATGAATGTCCACATTGTGGAGCATATTTCTGGTATGATGAGAGGTCCAACAAAGGTTATGATACAGAGAATCCATAGACTTCTTTGTGTTACGTTAAAGGAAAAGTTGTTCTGCCATTAATGAAAGATACTCCTAGAATTTTAAGGGATTTGCTTGATGGTAGTGATGAAAGGAGCAAGAATTTCACTGAAAATCTTAGTTCCTATAATGCAATGTTCTCCTTCAGATCGGAATGAGGGAGGGGGGTAAGATCAACGAGCGCTTAAACACTGGGCTTGCATTGCCTATATTCAGGATTAATAGGGAGAATCACCACCTAATTGGTGCTTTATTGCCTCAAAATGGGATAGCACCTAAATTTGCTTAGATGTGGATCACTGATGGTGCAAATGAGGTTACGAATATAATCCACTCTTTTCAGTAAGATTATTGTGCTTATCTTCTATCATTAGTTAAATTTGTTCAGTTTTATATCGTTAATTTTACACCATATGTCGATTTAAGCCTCCTTTATTGACCTTTAGGGGATTATGTGCTGAAAACAATCTCCACTAGGATATCGTTGCTGACCTTAAGGAGATGTTTGATCAAAACAATGTCTTAGTTTAGTGGTTTAGAGCATCTCTAACGCAAAGGGTGATCTTCCAAGGTCCAAGTGGAGAGATACACACACAAAAAAATTTGTGGACCCCATATGTTTCCTATTTTATTTTAATTTATTTTTTCTTTTAATCACATTTCACTTATTTACACCACTTTTTCCTCGCTTTTTCTCCTTCGTATCCCGTGTAAGGTCTATTTTTGGACCTTCATTCAAGACTTTACTACTACTATTTTATCATTATTTTTGAATTTCTATCTATCTCTCCTCCTTTTCAGTTTTCCCTCACTTTTTTTCCTACATCTCTTTCCACCAACATTCAATTAAAATAATCATATTCTCTCTATCTCTCTCCTCTACACCACCCAACACTTTGACATCCGTATTGGAGATGCTCTTAGAATGGCTAGAGACAGGGTTAATGAAGATGATGTAACTGATATCAAATTGAGGCTTATTGCTAAAAGGAATAGTGATGGGAAGATGTACCACCTTCCTTAAAAAAAAAAGTTGCAGCAATATTAGAGGACAACCTTGATTCTTCTTGAGGTGATCATGACATCATCATCCAAACCAGAAGGGGGAAACTTCAACGAATAAATGAGTTGCACCCCCAGTACCTTGGCCTTCAGTGCCCTTTTCTATTTCCCTTTGGTCAAAATGGCTACAGAAATGATATCGAGCGAGGGACTACAAACTCAACATCTAGCTCCTCAAGGAGCATAATCACACAAGGAGAGTACTTTGCTTATAGGCTACAGGAACAGTCTAACGAATCATCATATATCTTGAGGTCTAAAAGATTATTTCAACAATTCATAGTTGATGGCTAGACCATGGTTGAGTCAGCTCGATTGAGATATATACGGTCTCACAAGAAGGAACTACGGTGTGAAATGTATAAAGGGTTAACTAATGCAGTTGCAAGGGTGAGAACGATCCTACAAAACTTGGGAAGCGAATAGTATTGCCTAAGTCTTTTACAGGCAGTGCACGCAACACACTCCAGAATTACTAGGATGCTATGGCCATCTATAGATGGGCTAGCTATCCTAGTGTGTTTATCACCTTTACTTGCAACCCAAAATGGCCAAAAATGATCCAATTTGTTCAGAAAAGGGGATTGAGACCAGAGAATCGTCCGGATATCATTTGCAGAGTATTTAAAATTAAGCTGGATCAACTAATCAAGGATATCAAGAAGAATAAAGTGTTTGGTGACGTTCAAGCAGGTATGTTGTTTTCCTCTTTCGAGCAATAATGTTACCATCTCAAGCTAACTGAATTATTGTTCAATTTTCAACAGCTAACCTTTATCTTTTTACTACTCCACAGTAATATACACTATTGAATTCCAAAAGCGTAGACTACCCATGCGCAAATCCTATTGTTTTTAACCCACCCGAAAATGACTTCAGATCCTACCAATATTGACAACATTATATCAGTTGAAATCCTAGATGAGAAAGAAGAGCCGGAATACTTTAATGTTGTAAGGGATTTAATGATTCATGGTCCGTACGGACGTTTGAATCCCAAGTCTCCATGCATGGACAAGGGCAATTGTACAAAACATTTTCCGAAAAAGTTCATGGCTGAAACCAGAATTGATGAAAATGGGTATCCTGTTTATAGATGCAGCAATGATGGTCAAAGAGTGGAAAAGAGTGATGTTGAACTTGACAACAGATACGTTATCCTACATAATCGTTACCTCCTTTTGAAATATAGAGCCCACATAAACGTTGAGTGGTGTAATCAGTCTAAGTTTATTAAATACCTCTTCAAATACATCAACAAAGGTAATGATCGCATTATAGTGTCTTTTAGTAGCACTGTAGATTCTAAATCAAAGAAGGGAGTTGACGAAATAGCAATGTATTATGACTGTAGATACATTTCTGCATATGAAGCTACTTGGAGAATCTTTGGGTTCAATATTCAATACAAAAATATACCAGTTGAGAGGCTGAGGTTCCATCTAACAGATGAGCAAAACATTATTTATGCAGATAGGGATCCAGTTGATTTGGTTCTTAATAAATCGACAATACATCAGAGTAAATTCATTGGCTGGATGGAAGCAAATAAGAAATACCCAGAAGTGAGAGAGTTAATATATTCTGAATTCCCAAAACATTTTGAATGGAAGCAGAAAATAAAGGAATGGGTACCCACGCAACAACAGACTGCTATTGGAAGGGTTTTTTTTTTTTTTTTGGCGTCTAGGTGCTGGAGAGAAGTATTATCTTAGAACTCTCTTAAATTTCTTTCGGGGTGCTACGAGCTATAAAGATCTTCAGACCGTTGATGGAATTGTGTACGACGCATTCAAGGATGTCTGTTATGCCCAGGGATTATTAGATGATGATCGGGAATATATTGATGGAATAGCTGAGGCCAGTCAATGGGGTTCAGCCTATTCTTTAAGAATACTATTTACAACTTTGTTGATATCTGATTGCCTCTCTGGACCAGAGTACGTTTGGGATAAATGTTGGGCTTATTTATCAGATGATGTACTCTACAATCAACGCAAATTACGAAATTCTCAAGGTCAGTCCCATCTATTCATATTATATTATTATATTGTGCTTAATCTTTTTTCACTTTTTAAATTTCATGTACAACTATAAGCAATATTAAATTGAAATTCTATTGCATGCTTTCCCTCTACAGATCTTCAAATATCTAATGAAGATTTACAAAATTTTGCACTGCTTGAGATTGAAAAACTCTTGAAAAGGAGAGGTAAAAGCCTTCGCGATTATGATTGTATGCCTTACCCTGAACGTATTAATAAAGAAGATGATTTGAATAATTTAATCAATGAAGAGCAGCGTTATGATAAAGATTCTTTGGCTAGAGAGCATGATATATTGGTGACTAAGTTAACAAATGAGCAACGCACAGTTTACAGATCTTCAATCTGTTTATACAGATAAATGAGGGGTATTTTTTTTGTATGGCTATGGAGGGACAAGCAAGACCTCTGTCTCAAACACGTTATCAGTAGCTTTGAGGTCTAGAGGATACACTGTGTTGAATGTGGTGTCAAGCAGTATTGCATCTCTTTTGTTGCTAGAAGGTCGGACTGCACACTCTAGATTTGCCATTCCTCTCAACCGGACTGAAGAATCTTCTTGCAATATTAAGCAAGGAAGCCCTCTTGCTGCCTTGATAAAGAAGGCTAGGCTTATTATATGGGATGAAGCCCCAATGATAAACAAGCACTGTTTTGAAGCTCTCGATAGAAGCATGTGGGACATCCTTCGAGATCAAAATCTGTTTAGCATGAATCAACCGTTTGGAGGTAAAATAGCAGTTTTTGGAGGTGAGATTCGTCAAATATTGCCTGTTATACCAATGGGAGTAGACAAGACATTGTGAATGCATCTATTAATTTATCAACTTTGTGGGATCAGTGTAAAGTCATTAGACTCACAAAGAACTTGCGGCTGCAATGTCTTTCAGATTGCACTAAATGTACAGAGTTAAAAGCCTTTTCAGATTGGATCTCAAGCATCGGGGATGGTACAATTGGTGGAAGAAATGATGGATATGCTGAGATTAGAATTCTAGATGACCTTTTAGTTCATGACTCAGGGGATCCTGTTTCTTCAATAGTTAATAGCATGTATCCTGACTTTTTGACAAATGGTTGCAATGGTACATTTTAAAATGGTAGGGCTATTCTCGCTCCTACTCTTGAAGTCGTTGATATGGTTAATGACCATATGGTGATCTATAAATCCTTCCCCTGACAAAACTTACTTGAGCTCTGATGCAACTTGCAAGTCAGATTCATACTGCGAGTTGGTTAGAGATCTCCGTACACCCGAGTATTTGAATAGTATAAGATCTTCTAGGTTCCCAAACCGTGAGTTACAATTAAAGGGTGGTGTACCAGTGATGATTTTGAGAAATATTGACCCTCCTACTGGACTCTGCAATGGGACAAGATTGATAGTTACCAGGTTGGGTCATCATCACATTATAGAAGCACGCATTTTAACTGGTCCAAATACAGGTCAAGAGTTTCTTATCCCAAGGATGACTGTGACGCCGTCTGATATTAGATTACCATTTACATTCCAGAGGTGTCAATTCCCTTTAATTGTGTCATATGCAATGACAATAAATAACAGTCAGTGACAATCACTTTCCCATGTAGGGATTCTCTTAAAGAAGCCAGTTTTCAGTCATGGCCAACTATATGTTGCTGTTTCTCGCTTAACTAGTCGAAAAGGGCTAAAGTTTATGATTTGTGACAATAATAGCCACTCAACCAACAAGACTATTAATGTTGTGTTCAAAGAAGTTTTTAGAAATTTAAATTAATATGGTAAGTGTATTGCATCATTTCGTATTCTTAGTTCTTTCTATTATTGTTAACTTAGTTATCTTAAGTTCTTATCTCTTCTTTTATCACTTATTATTTATTCACTTAAATGATTTAACTTCTTATTTTATACAATTGACTATGCTTAGGTGCTACCTGTTTGCAATTAACTTTCTAGCCTATCAAAGGTACTATCTTTTCTATATTACGTGCATTAACTTATGGTAATATAATAGCACCTTTCCCCTTCAGCTACGGTGTTGTTTTAATTTTTTTTACTTTTTTTTTAAAATTATAACATATCCCTATGACTTTTGGCTATATTGGTCTTCTGGGATGTTTATGTGCTTGTGTCAAACATTTACTCAATTGCGGGTCTTCTATTTAATAATGTAGGTATGTGACCTTCTAAATATTTCTTGCTATATTCCATCTTTTCAATAATCTTTGATTATGAATATTGTTTTTTCACTTAGAGATAAATATATTGACAATATGAAAGGAATTGTATGCCTTCATTATCTCAATTGTTATATACATGTAATCTATATTCATAATATTATATATGGTGTTTGATGGTATATTTTATGTTTTACAACATGCCAATCAAATAAAAGAATAGCGACATTTGGAACCTAATAATTGTGTATTATTTGGTTGATTACTTATTGTTTGGGAGTAGTTTTATTTGTTTTTACAACATTTTAAAGTAATATGCTGATAGGAAAATTGATTACGAAATGCTTTCTTTTACTATGATCTAGGTTGCAGATGACACGAATTTGAGTTATAATATGGTGCGTTCACAGAAGATGAATGCTGTGGTTATTTAGAATTTGTTCTCAATATTTCCTTTTTTTTAAGCATCCCTATAGAGATTTATCAGTGAGCTATTCTTTAATAGCTATTCTTATTTGTAAATATTAATAACCTATCTTTGTTAATTAATTGCATCAACTGTTTTCAATTTAATTACATTTTGTTTGACGGATGACTATCCATTAGCTTTTAGCATCAAATACATCACATTTTTTTGAACTTCATCTCATATTTGAAGTGCCAAAGCACAATATTTGAACAATTTTCATTTCACTAGATCTCTATGCGCGGGTGAAAAAATCTAGTTATTATTGATTTAAAAGTAGCAAAATGAAGCCCTACATGTCAATTTATTATAAGTATATTAGAAAATCAGCAAAAACGTAATTAGGGCATTAAGCACGCTACCATTGAACTTTCAAATTTCTAGACTAATTAGCACATTTTCCATTACTGACGTTTTCCATCTAAAAATTTTATTTTTTGGTACCACTGGAAGGAAATTTATTTGCTTTTTTTTTTTTTTTGTGTTCTATTGATTTGCTAATTTAAAACACGACCATTATTATTATTAATACTACTACTAGTAGATTTTTCACCCGTGCACGATCTACTGAAAATATCATTCCTCAAGTGTAATTTAATAGGAATTTAGAGACTTAATGTCATAAAAAAATAGAAAAACTATGACCTTTACGACTACAATTTGTACTGTAAAACGATGACTTGGATCAAGTGGTGCCAAAGTCTCTTATAATAAAAAATTTGCCACATGCATCTGATCATGATAGATTTTTTCTTAAAACAATGTGATCTTCATATCATGAGATTATAAGTCTTGTGTCACTACACAATCTAGTCAAAAGATAGGGAAACCAACGTTTAATTTCAACTTATGGCTGAAAACTCTAAGATGCATGACAATCAGTTAAAATATATTTAAAATTATATGTCAAGATAGACGTTAATTGCTTTGTAAACCCTAAAATCATTATTATATTTTTCCTCCCCAGCAAACTGTGTCATTTAGAGTCATCATTTTCTTATTATTTCGGACTATAATTTGATGATGACGAGGTAATAATATAGTGTCAACGAAGAGACCTTCTTACACTTACATATAATTTTAGTGATATAATTGTTGATGATTAAAGTGGAAAGACCTAATTGTTATTAAATTAAAGTTCAGTGATCTAATTATTGACAATTAAATATCATTTATCTATTTATAAGTGAAGTAAAAATTCAGAGACATTTGGTCCAATTAAGACTGGATCTCTATTTTCCTTCTTTTTCCCTTACTGACAACTGAAACAAAAAAGTTTCACGGATAATTGATAAACTAAAAAGGGATTCATGTAATCCACCTTGACAATAAATCTTGATAGCAGAATTCGGGCTATGAAGAGAGCCTGCAAGAATATTAAAAGATAATGTAGTCAATTGGATGAGCTCATGCAGAAAAACCCAAAAAAATATTCACTGGGCACAACCCATTTTATTTATGTATGTATTTATGTATGATGCATTGTATTTTGCTTGTATTGTAGACGAAAATAATATCATATTTTATATTGTATTCATGCATACCTTAAGTGAAAAGCTAAAAATGAAAATAAAGTATCATTATCACTAAATACAACAAAAGAAGTCTCCCAAAAGATAGGATACCAAGATATCAAAAAACATCATATGGCACCAATGTCATTGCCAATGGTGGAACCGAAAGAATTTTTACTCGTGCGTTGCACGTGAAGTCTAATTTCAAAATTTCTAGTAATAAACAATAAAATATTGAATAGTTTCCTTACATCAAATTTGTATAACAAAATCAGTAAATATGCAGTTTTGATTTAGTATTTGATACGTTAAATTAATGTTTTAATTATTAATAATTACTTTAATGTTTCATTATAATTTAAATTTTAAATTATCTAATTTATTTAATATTATTATTCAACGTTCTAATATTGCATATCAGGTATGTGCCATGATATCTTTTTCCACTCAATACACATTCGAATAAAAAATTCCATACCTATAACAACATGTATCCATCCCACATATCTTTTTAATTAGATAATAATAATAACTCATTTCATTTTGTGTAAGCACCATAATATATTATTTTAATCTAATAAATAAAAAATATAATACTTAAAAATGTAGCTTGATTTTAGAATAACAAAGGTTAGAGGTCAAATAATTAAAATGATAAAAAATATCAGGATGACAAAAATTGTCATCCAAACTTAATCTTTTTTTTAAATAACTTTTAGACTATCTAAAAAACTTTTTAAAAAACATAAAAAAATTAGGATAAAAACAATTAAAAATTAGGAAAGTTTTGTAAGATAATTAATTCAGCGCTAGATTTTTTATTTTTACGAATTTTTTATTACTGTGTGTTTGTGTAATTATATACGAGGAAATTAAAAAAAATTGGTGAATATTTTTATAGACAAAATACCTAGCTTGTTTTATTATAATTTATTTTATAAATCATCTAACTTATTCAATAATATTAGTCAACAGTCTAATATTGTGTATTGGTTTTGTATCATGATTACTATATGGATTAATTAAAGAAAACAGGTGGTTTCAATAGCCATTCCCAAAAATTAGGGACTAAATGTTTAGTTTGCAAAATCAGGTGCCCCAACTACATCGCTTCTCTCCTATTCCCCTCTCTTTGCTCTCTTCATCTTTGTCTCCCTGACAGCAGAATTCCATCTTTGCAGACCCCGCCGCGTCTCCAAATCTCATTAGAAAATGTAACAGAAATAGAACTTGGAACGAATGAACAGTGATTTCAAAAATCGATCCTCACCATCGCCACTACTGTTCCAATGTCACCCTGCTGCTGTTGGATTTTTCAATGGCGGTGGTTGGTGTGGTTGCGGTGGGAGGTCGGCGGTGGTCGCGGTAGTGGTTGCGGTGGGAGGTTGGCAGTGTTCGTAGTATTTTGGTAAACTGTGGTGGTTGTGATGTTGTGACTCAGTTGTTGTGACTCGAGTTGTTGTGTTGTTGTGACTCTGTGTTCCGGTGAGTTGTTTTGGTTGTGAGTTGGTGTTTTGGCGAGTTATTTTTATTGTAATTCGGTGTTTTGGCGAGTTGTTTTATTGTTTTTATTGTGATTTGGTGTTTTGCGAGTTGTTTTTATTGTGAATCGGTGTTTTGGCGAGTTATTTTTTATGTGACTCGGTGTTTTGGCGAGTTGTTTTTTATATGACTCGGTGTTTTGGCGAGTTGTTTGGACGTGACAATTGTGATTGTTGTGTTGTAATATTGTGATTTTACAATGTAAAAACAATTAAAACACCTGATTTTTTTCTAAAAAAAGCTTAATATACCTTAATTTTCAAAGTTGTGTAAAAATATTTGTATTTTTCAGGACACTCATTCCTGTATCCCCTGGATACCATTCGAATATAAAATTGCATACTCATAAGACAATACCAACCCTAAAAACCCAAATAATATCCCATTTTATTCTAAGTAAGTACCCTTAATAATCCGTTTTAGATCTTGCAAATAAACAATATAATCCTTAAAAAGTTGCGTGATTTCCTAATAATAATCGCTAGACTTGTATAATTATAATAACTAGAATTCTCGCTTGTGTGTTGTACTGGGAGAATAACAGCTTTTGATGCCAAATTTAGCTTTCGACTCAACAAACAAGATTTATATTCACAGGAAATTTGTATTCAAATCGGTATAAGCAGTAAATGTAGAAAAGGCAAAGAATGTTTATAGTGTTTGTAATAAATGGGAGACTATAAATGTGTGAAAGACAAGAAGAGTGAGATTTGGGTGTCAAATCCTTTCTCATTTCTGTTTGCCTCTATTTATTGTGTACATTTGCTTGTTTGCATGGGGATAATGATTGCATGTATTTAATACTGGACCCACAAGGATGACGCAAGTGTCCAATCGGCAAAGGTTAATCCTCCACTTTTTGACTTATGGCTGTTTAAGTCATGCATGGGGCAGGTAACAACCGTTTCGCATTTAATGCCAGCGTCCCATCAGCCGTAAGTGATTAGATTTTCCATATGGGTTCCCGTGCTGCTATCCAGTTGGCTAGCTTGCTAGGACGCAGTGCTACGTCGGGGCGTTACTAGCTCGCTGCCTTGGCTCCCAAACGCCCTAGACCGTTGGAGTTCTAGAGTAGATGTCTACCCCTGGGTTGTCGAATCAGGTCTCCGGGCCTTCTGGTCGTTAGGTCGCTAGGTCGTTGGGTTGGGTTAGGTGCTTAAGGTCTATTTCCAAGACCCTATACCTATTGACTTTTGTTGACCTTTGACCCTCGCTGACTTTACGACTTGGTGGCTATAAAATGCCTCCTCAATGTCATCGTTCTTTGGGCCCAAGGTTAGCGGCCTTGAAGGTTAATTGGCGATTCTCTTGGAACTTTTTGCCGCCTGAAATATGACTCTTTGAATTTTGAAAAGTGGTTTAGGCGGCACTCTTTTAATTCCAGACCGTGTCCCTAATCGCATCGCGCTTTGGGTCCCTTATGAAGGGAAGCGGGCTCATTGCCCCCCAGGGGGTGTGTAGCAGCAAGCAACATGATGTTTGAGGCCGGCTTTTGCGTTCTGCTTCCGTAGCCTATCACTGGGCTGTTGAGGTCCTAGGGAATTGCCCCTTCTCAAATTACATATGCGAGTTGGAGGACAATCATTGAAGTCCTTGCTTTGTGGCAACACAAAGGATGGAGATCGGAAGAGCACACGTCTGTAATTCATACTACGTGCTGAGGACCTCACCCTTCAGGAGAGGGTGGTTTCACTTAGTTGTACAGTCTAAGGCCAGGACCTTAAATCTCTAGGGAAACTTGGTGAGAGCGCATCTGAATCCGGTCCCAGTTGGAAAGAGAGCTGGTTTTGGGTAGAGGCGAGTGGAGGAGTCCGCTGAGTTCTGGCGACGAGGATGTGTGCATCACCACGAGCTACATGGAACCCAGTAAGCATATTTTCGATATAACTTCTTCCACGTGCTGGCAGACTGACACTTTAACTGCATTTTCTTTTTTGTTAGGTATCGAGCGAGGTAGAGCATTATTTGCGCTGTCTCAGGAGTCAGCTGAGATCGTGGCCCAAATACTAGAGCATCATCGTCACATTATTGATCTGACGGAGGAGGATTTCTTGATCGGCACCGGCCTGTCAGTTCCCAGGTCCGAGCACATTTCCAGGAATCTGACCAACTGTAAGCTATTCTTCTGCACCTGGACGTCCTACCTTTTAGATATTTTTCAGTGTCCCGACACTTGTTCATTTTCATGGAAAAAATATCTTTCCATGGGCCAAAGGCGGGCTATTCGAGAGGCCGAGAGGAAGATCGGAAGAGCACACGTCGATGAGGCTGGTTTGGGTGGAGACGAGCGATAAGGCCGAGGAGATGAGGACCACTGAGCAGCTCAATGAGGCTTTGAGGAGGCAGGAAAAGAAGAAGAAAATGAGGTAAGAGAAGGTCGTTGGAAAGGGGCCTATGATGGCTGACGATGCAGTTGCCTCAGAGCGACCAAGGGAAAGGCAGTTGGCCATCTAGGAGCCCATGGCCAATCCTCCTCTCATCCTTCCTTCTACTCCTGCGCCCATTACTCCTCTTGATGACCAACCTGCTAAAGGACCCATCAACCTTCTGGGTGAAGATCTATATCTCCCAGCGGACCAAGCTAGGTGGGCTGAGATAGAGAAATTTATCAGCAAAAAGTCAAAGACGCTGCTCAAATTCAACTTGGCCAGGAAGCCCTTTTTCGCCAGTGTCTCACGGATGCCAAGGCCTGTCACGGATGCCATGAGTAGCGTGGCGCAGGGCTGGTCCTGGAAGTGGAAAGGCTTTGCGGCCAGCTTGACGACGGCTAAGCTTCTACAGGTGAGCGTGGTGATGCGAGCTTGGTCGGCTATCTTGGATGAACACGCTATGGCCCGTGTGGGGCGTTTCCTTGGTGAGAACACACAAATTTCTCGCCAGGCAGCTGAGGCCAGAAGGCTAAGGAGGAGGCGGAGTTGGCTCTGAGGGAGAAAGAGCAAGAACTACATATAGCCAGGAGGGAGTCGGCCGATCTACAGACTGAGCTCGAGGCCTGGAAGAGGAAGTTTGAGGACTTGGCGACCCAGCTTGTGACAGAGAGGTCAAGCCATGAGCAGATTTTGAGAGAGGCTGAGAGAAGAGCTGCCGCTAGTGAGCTCATTGGATACCAAGAGGCAGTTGCTAAATACAAGGCCTCTGAGGAGTTCAAGAGTGCTAACGCCGGCCTTTACTACGAGACGGCGAAGGAGATCCTTGACGAGGTTATGAGGGAGCGTCCTTAGTGTGACTTAACCTTCCTCAAGGAGCAGGTCGCCAAACTGAAAGAAGAGTGTGGCTTTGTGAGCTCTGACGATGAAGATGAGGAGGTTGAAATCGTATCAGAAGCTCCTACCCCCACCGAGTTGCCAGTCCCTACAAGAGAAGGCATGGAGATCCCTGCTACTGATAGAGAGCGTGCTAAAGATGCGGCTTCCACCCCGAAACTTGACCATTGCTCTAGCTGAGAGGGAGCATGGCCTTATCCTCCGATGGTCAAGTTTAGGAATTTTTTTGTACCCCAGCTCTTTTTCCCTTTTGTAATCTTCGATGAATATAATGAAAATTTCTTCAAGTGTTAACTCGTTTATATGTTCGTCAAAGTAACGCACCGTACGCCGTTCTTATTTAATGGAGAACTCATCTCCACTTATGCCCATTTGTCTCGGAACTCAAACATATCCTGTATCAAATGTTAGGACGCTTTACCAAGAAACTCATTCTGGTCCCAGGTCCCTTGCATGTTCTCACAGAGATCGAGGATTTCTCTGAGTGTGTCCTGTTGGACCGACAGCTTGCTTTGATCCTTCGAGTTAGAAGCCTTGGCAACCTGCCGCTGAGTGTTGGATCGCTAAGAAAGGAGCTGGTCTAGATCTTGGTCACGGATCCCCTTATTGACATAGACTAGGAGCTTGTTCTAGTCGTGATCAAGTGTTAAGTCGCTAGTTAGAAGCTTGTTCTAACTTATATCGCAGACCTTTATCCTTGAGCACGGGTTAAAAGCTTGTTCTAGTAGTTATATCGCAGACCTTTATCCTTGAGCACGGGTTAAAAGCTTGTTCTAGTAGTTGAGCACGAATTCTTCGACTTAAGCGTAGATTAAAAGCTTATTCTAGTCATAGTCTACTGTTAGGTCACTAGTTAGAATCTTGTTCTAACATAGATCACAGACTTTTATACTTGAGCACGGACTAAAAGCTTGTTCTAGTCGTTGAGCGCGAATTCTTTGACTTGAGCATAGACTAAAAGCTTGTTCTAGTCATGGCAAAGTGTTAGGTCGCTAGTTAGAAACTTGTTCTAACTTAGATCGTAGACCTTTATACTTGAGAGAGGACTAAAAGTTTGTTCTAGTCATTGAGCGCGAATTCCTCAACTTGAGCGTAGACTAAAAGCTTGTTCTAGTTATGGTCAAGTGTTAGGTCGCTAATTAGAAGCTTGTTCTAACTTAGATCACAGACGTTTGTACTTGAGCACAGACTAAAAGCTTGTTCTAGTCGTTGAGCGCTAATTCTTTGACTTAAGCGCAGACTAAAAGTTTGTTTTAGTCCTGGTCAAGTGTTAGGTCGCTGGTTAAAAGCTTGTTCTAACTTAGATCGTAGACCTTTATACTTAAGCGTGGACTAAAAGCTTGTTCTAGTCGTTGAGCGCGAATTCTTAGACTTGAGCGCAGACTAAAAGCTTGTTCTAGTCATAGTCAAGTGTTAAGTCGCTAGTTAGAAGCTTTTTCTAACTTAGATCGCAGACCTTTATACTTGAACGCAGACTAAAAGCTTATTCTAGTCGTTGAGCGCGAATTCTTCGACTTGAGCGCAGACTAATAGCTTGTTCTAGTCTTGGTCAAGTGTTGGGTCGCTAGTTAGAAGCTCGTTCTAACTTAGATTGCAGACCTTTATACTTGGATGCTGCGGATTCGCCTTGTGTTCGCATTAAGATGGGGATGTTACATCAGAATAAATACTCGTCTTTCGAATTAACTGTTGGATCACAAAATTATGGCTGACGCACATAAATGTATTAATTTTTTAGCTATGACCTGACAGTTGGTATACAAAAAATTTGAGAAAGTATGAATGTAGAATTGGTCCCTGGCTTTCACCCCTCTTTTTCTTTTTGTCTCCTGTGCGTGAGTTGCACTGTGCTTTTGACCTCCACAACCGGGTATGGGGAATACTCCCCCTTCAAGGGCTGGATGAAGAAATTACCCCGGCCTTACTGCTGTGCCTCGCGTGCTGACACTTGGGTATGGAGTTTAAGAGTAGTGGATAATTCAGCCCCTGGACTCCAGGGTTGATTGTGTGAACTTCTGTCAAGGCAGTCATTTCTTCCGTATAATCTAGGTTGCATTCCTTTGATGCCCGCTGGTCACCTCGTACTATAGCCGTCCCATAGCAAGTTGGGAATTTCATGACGTATTGGTGAATGGAGGTTGCGGCTCTGAGCTTATACAAAATTGGGTGTCCCAGAATGGCGTTGTAGTTCGAAGGTACGTCCAGTATGATGAGGTCTGTCATTAATCTTCTTTTGCAGGGCTCGTCCTCTAGTTCGGCAAGGAGTGTGATCTGGCCCTTCGCTTTCACATAGTCTCCAGTAAAACATTGGAGTCTGGTACCGTATGGCCTTAGGCTTTTCGGGTATATTTTCATTTGCTGGAAAGTCCGCCAGTAAATGATGTTCACAGTGCTACCATTATCCACCAAGGTCTTCTGGATTTTAATGCCTGAGACCAGCATAGTGATGACCAGAGCGTCCGTGTAAGGGTGTAACACGCCGTAAGCATCTTCATTGCAGAAAGAGAACAAGCTGGTCTGAGAGACGGGGGGTTGTGCCATGAGCAGGTGGTAACAATTCTGGGCTTCTCTCACGAGACCTCACCTCTGTCTCTTGGAACCCTCCGTGCCGTTATTTTCACCACAAGTATGTGGATTTCAACTGGAGGTTGGTTCCGTAGAAGCTGGGCGTTGGGGTTTGCATGGGGACAACCTTGTCGGTCCTGCCTTTGGTGATTCGCCGCATATTCACTCAGGTACCCCCGTTCGATTAGCTTCTCGATCTCTTGTTTAAGATGCCTGCATTCGTCCGTGTTGTGACCCACACTTCGATGATACTTATAGTGTCTGGACTGGTCAGCGTCCTTTAGCAGCTTCCTTAAGGGCCTTGCCTTGGGTAAAATTAGATCATTTTGCAATATGTTAAAGATGTTTTCGATTGAAACGTTGAGCTTGGTGAAGGGCTTGAACAAGCTAGAAGACTTCACGCCATGTTGCAGGTTCTTTTTTGCCTTCTGATCCTTCCTCTCATCCTATGGAGGTTTTTCGGCTCACGAAGTACCCTCAATGGCCTCCTCGGTACTGATATACTTCTCAGCCAACCTTAGAAGCTCCTTATAAGTGCTCAGAGGGCCTTCGTGCATGGCCCACCAAAAACGAGTGTCTTTGTCATGGCCCAATTTTACCGCAATTAGAAGCGATTAGTTGCTACCTTTTCCATGGTCATGACCTCTTTATTGAAGCAGTGCAAATAGGCTTTGAGTGGTTCTAATTTCTCTTGCTTGATGGTTCCCAACATCTCCTTGGGAATGGCCCTAGCCTTGGGCCCCATAAACTGGGATGCGAACTCGGAGGAGTGTTGTTCCTAACTATGCACATACCCTGGGGCTAAGTTTCCATACCAAGTCTGGGCGTTACCCTCCAAAGTGAGAAGCTTTGCACATGATGGTTCCTTTAGCATTCTGGAGCTCTATCCAGGACATATATCGATGAAGGTGAGCGATTGGGTTTGATTGTCCGCAGTAAGTCCCTATATGAGGGAGCTTCATTTTGGATGGCATGACGGCTTCACGGATGAAGAGTCAAAAGGGGACGGCCTTCCCCACAGGTTGTCTGCTACCTTCCCTTTGGAGTGTTTCTGTTCGAGGTCGCTTAGCCGTTTCCTGAGCTCGTCCAGCTCCAGGATCTACTGAGGGGCCGGTCGTTGGCCTAGTAGCGTTTCTGGAGGCGAGCTGGACCCATGACTGTCATGGTTTGTAGGCGTCGGACTTCTTCTCCTCTGCCTACCTTCACTTGGTCATATAGGTTCTGGCGACCTTGGGCATCTTGGACCTTGCTGAGGGCAGGGCCCTAGCCTGGTAAACACATTGCTTCCGGCTATATTTCTAGTAGGAGGTGATGTGCCTCTCGTGTTGGGAGTTGGTTGACCGGAGTTTTGGGTTGGAGTGAAACTTAGTCTCCCTCTAACATGTTCCCTTTGAGGGTTAGCCCTCCCTGGAGACCTTTTGATGTCTTTGGCATGCCAAGAGGAGTTGCCATGAGAGGAGGATCCTGTCGTACGCTTTTGGGAAGTTGGCGGGTTATGTTGTTGCAACAGTTGAACTTCTTCGGCGAGGGCTTCTACCTATAACCAGAGAGTTTTTGTCTCAGTTGCAACTGCCGATCGTGAGGGGCCGGCTCTGGCAGTGGCTTGGTTTTTTTCCTGAACCTAAGAGGTAGTCCGACGTCACTAGTTCTTGTCTTTTGACTCTCGGAGCGTCTTCCACTCATTTCCTTTTATCGGAGGTTAGATTTTACCGGATATTTGCTTTTCACAACTTTTTGTAAGTTCCCCACATACGGCGCCAATTTTTTGATGCTAAATTTTGCTTTCGACTCAATAAACAAGATTTATGTTCGTTAGAAATTTGTATTCGAATCGGTATAAGCAGTAAATGCAAAAAAGGTAAAGCGCTTGTAGTGTTTGTAATAAATAGAAGACTATAAATGTGTGAAAGATAAGAAGAGTAAGGTTTGGGTGTCGAACCCTTTCTCACTTCTGTTTGCTCTATTTATAGTGTACATTTGCTTATTTGCATGGGGATAATGATTGCATGTATTTAATGCTGGACCCATAAGGATGACGCAAGTGTCCAATCGGCAAGGGTTAATCCTCCACTTTTTGACTAATGGTTGTTTAAGCCACGCATGGGGCAAGTAACAACCGTTTCGCATTTAATGCTAGCGTCCCATCAGCCGTAAGTGATAAGATTTCCCTCGTGGGTTCCCATGCTGCTATCTAGTTGGCCAGCTTGCTAGGTCGTGGCGCTATGTCGGCGTGTTACTAGCTCTCTGTCTTGGTGCCCAGACGCCCTGGACCGTAGGAGTGCTGGAGTAGATGTCCGCCCCCAGGTCGCTGAATTAAGTCTCCGGGCCTTCTGGTCGTTAGGTCGCCTAGTCTTTAGGTTGGGTGAGGTGCTTAAGGCCTGTTTCTAAGACCCTATACCCATTGACCTTTGTTGTCCTTTGACCCTTGCTGACTTTTACGACTTGGAAGCTACAACAACAGTAAGAAAATTCAATATTACCATGTATTTAGTCTCAATAAAACATATATTAAATGCAATAAAAGTAATATACAGTTTATTTAGTCATGACACTTAGTTCTGATTTAATACCATGCAATATAGTATGTTAATGTTGTCATACGATGTATTGGGGGTACACCACATATGAAATCACAATAAATCATTTGGTGTTACATATCTAGCGTTAGATCATTTTCAAAATAAAATAACAATGGTGCTAATAAGAAAAACTAATGTAAAAAAATTTTTCTAATCAAATCAACAACCGATTATATTGCACCAACATATGTAACAAATTAAAGCCTTAAAGGGAACACAAAATAGAGAATAAAAAATTAATATAAACTCTTAATTAGAATAAATTTCAATGAAATTTATTTATTATATATTTCTTTAAGAAAGAGATTCTTAATTATACAAAAAACCGCCCACTGTTTTTTAATTATCTGCTCTACAAAAGACAGACACTTGGGATTTAGAGCCTTTTCCTTTAGGTAAAAATGCTGTTGGTTCTCCTTGGATCTATAAGGTTAAAACCAAGTCTGATGGTTATGTTGAGCGGTATAAGGCTTGACTGGTTGCTAGGGCTTTTACATAATAGTATAGTCTCGATTATGAGGAGACATTTACCTCTGTTACAAAGATGACCACTGTTCGTACTCTTATTGCTGTTGCCTCTGATCGTTAATGGAATCTGAGTCAAATGGATGTTAAGAATGCCTTCCTAAATGGCACTTTTCAAGAACAAGTTTATATGACTCCCTCTCCTGGTGTGTCCAATCCTTCTAGATATGTTTGCAAACTTAAAAAAGCTCTTTTTGGCCCCTTAAATAGGCACCCCTTGTCTGGTTTGAATGGTTTTCTACTGTTGTTGCTTTCCTTGGTTTTACATCTAGTAATCATGATTCAGCTTTGTTTTTTAGTGTACGTCTGATGGTCGGATTATTCTTTAATTATATGTTGATGATATGATTATTACTGGTGATAATGTTGTTGGAATTACTGAGTTAAAGTATGAATTAGCTTCTAAGTTTGAAATGAAGGATATGGGACCTTTATCTTATTTATTGGGTATTGAGGTTGCTTCTTCTCCTCGAGGGTATATGTTATCTCAGTCTAAATATACTGCAAACCTCATTGAGCTTGCTTATCTTACTGATTCTAGGACAGTTGACACCCGTCTTGAGATGAATGTTTAGTATTCCTCCACTGATGGTATTCCTTTAGCTGATCCTGCTTTGTATCGTACTCTGGTTGGTTCTCTTATATATCTTAACATCACCCGCCCTGATATTGCTTATGCTGTGCATGTCGTTAGCCAGTTTGTTTCTACTCCGACCACTGTTTATTGGGCAGCTGTGGTTCGCATTTTACGCTATCTTCGTGGTTCATGTTTTCAGAGTCTTCTATTTCCATCCACATCTTCCTTAGAACTCTATGCTTATTCTAACACAGGCTGGGCCAGCAATCCTATTGATCGTAAGTCTACTACAAGGTTTTGTGTCTTCTTGGATGAAACAAATAATGGTTTCTTCTCCCACACCAATGTACTACAATAATAATAGTGCCATCTAGATATCTCATAATTCTGTGTTTTATGAGCGTACGAAACACATTGAGGTTGATTGTCATCTGGTGCGCCATTACCTTCAACAGGGCACCGTAACCTTACCCTTTGTGTCTTCTTCTTTGTCGCTTGCGGGGATCTTTTCGCTAAGTCCCATTCGATTCACCGCTTTCCTTTTCTACGTGACAAACTCTCGTTGTTTTTGGCTGTAGCACCATGAGTTTGTGGGGGAGATGGGGGATGTTAGAGTATAGTTCTATAGTAGTTTAGTATTTCAAGTTATTAGTTGTGCTAGTTAGTCCTTGCATATAAAAGGACTTGTATTCTTTCTTTTGTAGATTGCATTCTCTTTGCATGAAAATTAGGGTTTGACTCTTCCTCTTTTCTTTTGATTTCTTTGAGTTGATTTCATCTCTTTGACTTCTCTCAATGAATAATATTGTTGCATGTTGAGTTATTCACAGTGATCAGAGCGAAGGCCTCAATCTTCTTTCCCATCTTATTCACAAGTGTAACATGAACAACATTCTTTTCCTAGAATTTCCACAGAGGACAAAATTATTCACCAAGAAATATGTTTGACAAGCGATAAACTAAGCTGACTACATTCATACTGTCATCAAACAAACTAGAACTTTGGCAAGTGAAATATGTGCAAATATGAGTACAGTTAATGTGCTCAGCATACAAGTGCACTACAATTGCATTTAGGTGTTTTTCTTATGCACATGTATACCAACATCAACATTTAGTTCATGGCAAAAATAAAGAATTCCATGATATAAAGACAAAAGAATGACAAAAAATAAGAATGACAAAAAATGCAACAACAAAGAATTTCAGCCACAAAAAATGACAAATATAGTGTTAGAACCGCAAATAATACAAAGCACAAAAATTAATCATAACAACATAAATCAAGATTTTTATTTACTTGAAGGTGCGAAAATGAACCATCAAAAAAGAAAATGAAGAGGTTGAGACAACTTGAACCTGTGCAAAAATAATAAGCACATTCTTAACATGTAAAACATAATGTAACATGAATTCTGTACTCATAATTTAAAGCCATCATTCTTCTTTTCCTATCATATTTTTTGTTAATGAAAGAAATTGGAGAAGGATAATAAATTACTCCCTGAGTATTTAAGGATAGTAAAACATATGTTACATGCCTAAGAACTCAGAAAATAACTTTATAAAAAAGAATCAAATGGTTGGAATATTTTATTTCTAATTGTTTGGGAATTTAAATATATCTTGAAATATAGAAAAGAAGAAACATACTACTCAAATACCTAGATTTATTACATAAGAACAAAGTAAACATCAGTATCAAGTGGATGGAAAAACTTCAAAATATGAAGCTTTCGTTTGGTTGACGTTTGTTACAAATAAAGAATAATTATATTTGAAGAAAGAAAGAGACATAGTGTGACAAAAATGACATATGGCTCATATGATTAATTATTGATATAAAGGTGATATGATGTGTTGAAAAACAAGATCTTGTATGTGTCAGTTTTGTTTAAATTTTTGTGCCATTCTTTGTTCAAATAGCATAACTCACAAACAAAAATTGCAAGTTCAGCTGAGAATTGATAGCAAACAATCACCCAACAAAACTTGAACAACCAAATAACAATTACACATCTACGATTGATTAATCATTTAGAACAAAATAAAGAAATAATAAAGATGGACGAAGACTACATGCTATATTCTATTGAAAACAAAATAACAACAACAATAGCTTTCTAGCCTTTTCAGAACATGAATAAAAAACTTGAATAGCCTTTTCAGAAAAGCTGAAAAACCTATTCAATTAAACAGTAGCCATGCTATTGTCAATTCATATGGAAAAGAGCTGTTCAATTCATATGGAAAAGAGCTAAACAGCTTTCTAGCATAAATTTTTGCATTTTTACGATCTACTATACCTACAACCAGAATGCTCAGTCTATGAAATACCTTAGCCTGTAACTTGGCTTGTAAGTTGGGCCGATACACCGTCTGGGCTTCTGCGGGTGGTTTTGAGTATGCCTTAGTGGCCCGCTCATCATGGCACCTTTAATTGGAAAAGAAGATGGAGCCTTCATTTTAAAGGACAGTAAATAGGTTGCAGCTTGTATTTCTTTCACAGATTGTAAATATAAGTCAACCCCGTTGGCCTTGCCCCCAACTTTAAGGCTTGGCTTAAGATTTGGCTTGTCCAATGTAGGCTGTAAATAAGCTCAACTTAGGCTTTTTGAGAGTTAAGCCATGGTTGGCTCATTTTGTACCCCTAGTCACAATCACAACATTTACCTTTGGTACCAGACAACCAAATCAGACTTACTTTACTAGAGTCATCATGTCACGTTCATTCACAGCCATTATTGCCCCAGCCACACATCACCATCGTATTCATAACTACATTGTTAACCATCACCATTTTCTTGTCGTCTTCATGTGAAAAGATAAGATACTAGGTTATAGGGGTATGAAGATTTCAAATATCAAATAAGAGATGTTACTTTTAAATTTGTGGCGGACTATTGGGTGGCATAATAGTAGGGATTGTGTGTGTTTGGGGGGGGGGAGCCATACAGGCCTAGTTGATTTTGGTGACTTTTGACAATATGGTGGGAGAAAAAAAAGTAGAAAAAGAATAGGCTAGTCAATCCAGAGTGTCGAGCTTGAAGGTAGCACTATTGGGGTAGTATAGAAATAGAAAGAAGAGAATGGTTGAAGTGCTGGTGTAACGTCCCGAGTTCTAAATACCTAGAACGTTAGTTAAATCTTTTTCTAACAACTTTTCAAACAACTTGAGTGCCAAAAATTAACAGCAAAGTGCGGAAATTCCTATTTGAATAAAATAATAAAATTTGTTCTACATAAACAAAATCCCAATGTATATGACATCAAGTCTTGATGATAAAATCTTAAATAAAACATAATAAATGGCTTTTTAACATCCACCGCCATACACGCCTCCTGCTCTAAAATTTGAAAATTTAATAATTTATGGAAAGTGTGAGTATTTCCTAGAAACACTCAGTAGGTTCAACGTATATGATAGTCAACTTAAATAGTAACAGCACATATAAACATGTAATTAAGTTCTCAAAAATAGGATCTCAAATCTCAGATAAAGTCGTACATTCAAGAGGCATGTTCTCACGCATTTAATATGCAAGTTCTCATGCTTAAACAAGTATTCTCATTCTTCATATAAAATAAGTAATCTCATGTATATTACATACTTCTCATAATCACAGTTTAATGCACATAATTAACATATACGTGAACTAATTATGCGCAAGTTTTAAATAAATAGCTTTTCTAAAAGAGAGAACCCACCTCAAAGGAACTCTTTGAATTTCGGCAAAGGCCTTGAAGTCGCTTAATTACACTCGCGCCTTGTCTAGTCAGAAAGGAAAATAATTTATCTTAGTATTACGAAAATATTTTTTTTTAGAAAAAAAGAAAAAAATAAACTATAAGGACTAATTTGAAACTCTAAAATAGTTTAGGATTGGGACTGAAAAGGTGGATGCTAAACTCTAGGGTAGAATATGTGAAATAAGAAAGATGAAAACCCTTTCCAACTAAGTTGAAAACTTTAGGACTTACTTGGACAAATCCAAAACTTGAGGGGCTTGAGTGCAAAATCGATTTAATAAAATACAAAACGCATTCACATTTTCTATTCCTTTCGGTAGAACCTGAGGAAATCGAGAAACAGAGAGTTTGACATGGGAGAAAAACAATTGTGCGTGCGATGGAATTGAGGAGCAACACCGGTAATAATTTCTGGTGGGGAAGTTCTAGTCTCGGCTTGCAATTTAACCTAACCAAAATCCCCAATTTCAACAGAAGGGTTCTACTTGAGGCCGTGGTCGATGGAAAGGGGCAGGTAATGGGTGATGGCTATGGTTCGAGATGGAGGCACAGAGGCAGTCGCGGGTTTAAGCTATTCTAGCAGAGATTTTTGGGAGTTTCCGGCGGAATCGGGTTCGATTCTAGGTAGCAGTGGTGGCCAATTGTGGGTCTGTGTGGTGTGTGACTTGATGGTGGTTGAACAGCAGTGGCAACCCGGCGGTGACGGGCCCAAGAGAAGCTTACTGGCTCAAGACGATCGAATACAAATTTGAGTGAATGCAGTGACTCGGAGGCCTTTGCTTTGTGGAAAAGAAGGGTGAAAGAAGACTCCATTTATACTAGTTTTTGGGATGCTGAAGAAGGAAAATGGGAGTGATTGATTAGTTTGTCTTTTTATTTAAGGAGGATTTCGATTTGGGTCGTGATTGAATGCTGTTGAGTATTTTGCTTGCTGAGCAGATGATGATTAGAATAAATTTAGGTGATTGATTGAGGAGGGTTTGTCTGTAAAAATTTTAGTAACCAGTAGTAATTAGTGCCATTCTTTTCGCTAGATGATTGCTTCTTAGTCGTTTAACAAAAATGGAAGATTTGGAAGAAATATTTTGGAAAGAATAAAGGTTCAAAACGGTTGTTAGTTTGGGAAGTAAAATGGACTATGATGGGCCAATAATTATGTAAATGGACTATGAAATGAATTTTAGACAATGAGAGGACATCGAAATTTATGGGCTTGAGACGAACGCCTAAAATTTGGGCCTCAAAGTTTATCTAGACGAGCACGTGTATAACAAAAATGTATTAGTTAACCGGGAGACTGTAGCGATTAGCGACTTTACAAAAATGCGTTTAAAATTTGTGTGAAAAGTTTTTGGTCTCTACAGCTGGTAACATATACATGTCTGTGCTAAGCGAGGGTTGTATAGATCTAGTTGATTTTTGTGAATTTTGATGGTATGGTATAGACTTGTTGATTCAGTTTGCTCAACTTATAAACCCCAAAAGGGTGTTTTGAGCCCAACCATTTTGTAGCTTTTGTGGCTTCAACCCTGCTGCTCTGGTAAATGCGAGTAGCTTACTTGCACTCGAGCTAAGTAGGAGCAAGCTTGTAGCTTGCCAATGGATTTGGTTCTTCGTGCTGGTCAAAAAGAACAAGAAGGAGAATAATAAGGGATGGGTGGTTCGGTGGTAGTTTCTCCTATTGTATGAGGAAGGTAAAAGGGAGAGGAAGAATGAGGATTGGAGATGGGTGGTCAGCAACGAAAAAAAAGGAAAAAATCTTTTAATTATTAGAGATAACTAGTATAATGAGAAAATCAAATGCAAATTTTAAAGGAAGAAGATAATGGTAAAGATATAATAACAAACCCACCCACATATTACAACGACCCGTTCCACTTTGACATAGATCGGAAGAGCTTTGGGCCTAGCCCTCACAGTTTTACTCTTGGATTCTCACCCAAAAGGCCTCATATCAGATGGAGTCTTAACTTAAGAATTTCTCTTGGATTCTTCACCCAAGCGATGTGGGATTGAGGCTATCACACATATAGTAAGGGGTTCTTTTTTACGTCTCTCGATGAAAATTTCCTTATATCAGTGATTTAATTTTTAATCACGATCACTTGACTTATTAAAATATTAAACAAATCTACATTAATAGAGAAATGCAATTTAATTCACCCCGATCTAAACCCAATAGGGATGGAAATTTCCGACCCGGAGGGTTGACGATTAAGATAATGTGGACCAACTCACCCACAATTCGGGTTGCAATTTAGAGTGGTCGGCATCAACTCAACCGGCCCCACTTTGTTTACATAAAAAATCTAAAAATAAGTAGAACATATGAAAAATTGAAAAATTAAAAATATATATATATAACATATGAACATAGGCACTACACTAGTGAAGTGTGGCCCGCACCCCACGACCCGCTCTACCCGGTCCGCGTTGATTTTTTGATAGGTAATGTGGTGGGCTGGATAAAGAAATCTCTTCATGCTACCGGGGCGGACTGGGATTGAATAGAGCTGAATCATCCCCACTACAATTCTTATGCATGGGCCATGTTGTTTAGATTAAAAAATAATAATTTAAGAACAAATAAAAAACCTAAAAAAAAATCTTAAAGAATGTAACTACCATGTAAGCTGCACTAAAACATCTCAACTTGATTCTTGATGTGTTGTGGAAATTTTTCTCCCTATACATTTATACTTTCTAGCTTGCTACTTCATCCGACCCGTGTATGTATCGCGCCTTGACTTTTACCTGTAAATCACAGTCTTTATTATACACTCCCTCCGTCCCATAAAGATAGTCTACTATTTCATTTTCGTCTGTCCTAAAAAAATAGCCCACTTACGATATTGAATATGTATTTAATGTTTCATTTCTATATGTGCATCTAATTAATTATTGTTATTCAGCTACCTATGCGTTGAAAATATTTCAAACAATTAATGACACAAGGGTATATATGGAAAAATAAGGTAAAATTAAATGTTCTAACCACATTACCTATTAATCCTTAATCCACGTAAAATTACCTACCAGACTGTCTTTGTGGGACGGAGGGAGTACTAAGTTATTTGCTTTACATCAATTTTGTTCTACTTATTGTACTATATTAATTTCATATTTTTTTCCAAAATCCGTAAGGCATTAACTCATAACTTGTATAATATATGTTTTCTTAGATCAAGAATTGAATCGTGTCAAATCATCCCATTATAAAGATAAGTTCATCCAATACTTAGTCAAATTTTCCCTCTTTTATATTCATTGCTACTTGTAGGAATATCAATACTTTCAGTTACCTAAGTAACTCTATCTTTTATTGATACTATAAGGAGTATCAGTACTTTTAATTTGTCATAGTACTCTCTGTTTTATTACTGCTGATAGAAGTATCGATACTTTTATTCAAACAATTATAGCATTATACCTTCAGTTTTGTGTTCCAAATATGTTCCAGTACAGTTTTTAGGCTTCCTTATTAGTTCTTTCCAAATATATGCAAGGCAATAACATCATTCATAAAATACTTCATTACTTTATCATAATCACCATTACAAAAGGTTATAAAATTAAGTAAGGAGAGGTTATATGACAATCAAATCTCATTTTTCCTTGCCAGAGTTCACCATCATACATAAGTGGATTTTCATACAACCATATTAGAGGTCACATACAATCGATCTAAAATAAGTTAAGTACTTATATAGTTCCATTCATGGGAGTTCCCATTTATTGTCCTCATAATACTTGGTCTTGATGTATTTCATGGTCTCAGGGTTGTAGTACTCAATTTCCACTTGAGTGACGGCATAGTGGTGAATGTCTGGGTACTCATCATAGTGGCGCCAAATGTCTCGCTCTGTCACATAGGTACAAGCACTTCCGTTCAGCGACACCCTACAAGTACATTGGGTCACTTCAAAAATTTTCCATTTGATCATCTAACATTTTAGAAAACATGGAAAAAGTGAATAACATATTCAGTGGGTAACCTATGTATTGGGGCCTGAATTACTCCATCGATTTCCCCAAGCACTCATGAAACTGGGTTGATAGGTACCAGATATGAGAAGGTTAGTTCATAGACTACCTTGATAGCCTCCCATAATCAGAATCGAACTTGTTCAAAGAGAACGTCTTGATGCCAATATCATGACCTGAACTCATGTAAAATTCTGAAATTCTGTGGGGAAATACACATGGTAGCAATTCATCTTTTTAAACATGAACTTTCACAGCTATTATCTCAAAAACAAAGTAACAACTTATCTTTAGAAATCGTTTCCACAGTAATAGCTTCCATGATTCCTTAACAAGACAAAACCTTACTTTGACAAAGAGGAAAAAAAAGGGACAAGTCAATCCCAAGTACAAGATCCTCACCTTTTTCTCTCTCACTTTTTAACTTCTCTAAATTTTGAAAGTTTTCAGCTCTTATTTGGATCTTTCTGGGTGAAAAAGGCAACGCAAACTCATCTAATAATGATCCATTTATACACAAGGTTTCAAAGCATGAAGAAAATCTTGGCAGTCATTTCCCTACCCTCCCCAGCTTTGATGAGTAAGCCTATATGTCTTATTCATGCATATTTCCATTCATGTAGTAAATATACTTTGTTTGGCATTCTCCAAGGAATATGTCTATTTTAAGCTACTTTTCCATTTTATATTTAAGGATTTTCAAACAAGTACGATTTCTTTAAAGTCTTTAGGCTAGTTCAACCAATCATCGCAAATGAATTTTATGATTTATACAACAATGAGTTCGTATAACTGCTCGATCTTCGATTCTACGTCATATTACGTTCTTTTGTCTTTTTTTTTTTGGTTAGATGGTTACATCTACCCCCTTAAAATAATTCTGTCCTTGAAATAACTCGAGGTATTTTTCTTTCATTTCTTCTCTCTTTCCTAGGTTTCTTCTTCTATCACTTCACATTTCCATTAAATTCATACCTATGGTATTTCTTTATTCTGAATTTTCTTGGTTCCTCACATTAATATTTTCACAAGTCGTTCTTCATGTATTAAATCAGGCTGAATATCTAGTGGGGAATCTGATAAGATGTGAGAAGCGTCGGAAATGTATTTTCGAAGAGTCGAGACATGAAGTACATTATGAATTTTCTTCATTTGATTCGGTAGATTAAGTCTGTAAGATACTTCTCAGCTCTTTCATAATTTAAAAAGGTCCAATAAATTGAGATGTCAGCTTTCCTCGTTTCCCAAATCAGAGAAGTCTTAATTGGAGATGTCTTGATAAAGATTTTGTTTTGAACTTCAAATTCTAATGTTCAGTGTTGTTGATCTGCATAACTACACTGTTAGTCTTGAGCTTCTTTGAGTTTAGTTTTTATCTTTTCTACAGCTTGAATAATTTCTTGTACCATTTCCAAGTTAACAATTTTTCTTTCTCCAAAGCTTCAACAGCTGTCATTTAGTTCAAAAAGTGATAACTGTTATTAGAGAAAATTCAACCAATGATAGGCATCAATCCCAGTTTTGTAGAAATTCTAACACACAAGCTCTGAGCATATCATCTAAGTTCCGAATAGTCCGTTCTAATTATCTGTCAGTTTGTGGATGAAAGATGTACTAAAAAGCTTGGTGTCTAACAAAGAATGTAATTCCTTCCAATATAGTGATAGGAGTCTAGGATCTCGATCAAAAGTAATAGATACAGGTACTCCATGGTTGTATATATAACCGTGCAAATTGTTCCATTTTGTGTCATTTTGATTGGTAGGAAGTGTGCAGATTTAGTCAAGCAGTCAAGAATAACACAAATTGCATGACAGCATTTACTAGTTTTTAGTAGTCCACTTACAAAGTCCATTGCTATTTTTTTTCATTTCCATTCAGGGTAAAGGATATAAAGTACCTGCAGGTCTTTGATGTTCGGCTTTAACTTGTTAGCAAGTTAAACTCCTTATACCTTAGGATTCCTGGTATAGAAAGATGATAATCCGAAGTTTTTCCTTCGGTTAACTTTTCCTTGATTCTTTTTGCGAACTTATCCTCATTTTGTCCTTCTTTGATTCTTTTTAGGAGTGTAGGTTGGAGTGTTAGTGCAACCAACCTTGCATCTTCTGGAGCAAGTATTTCCAAACTTAATCTTTCTATGCCTTTTGTCAATTGGTGTTTTTCGACTTAGCGAATTAGTCACCACATTGGGTATTCTAGGGTGATAATTGATTGTGCAATCATAATCTGTGAATAGTTCTAATCATCTATACTGGTGGATATTCAGGTCCTTTTTGGTAAAGAAATACTTTAAGCTTTTATGATCTATGAATATCTCACATTTTTCATCATATAAGTAATGTCGCCAAATCTTCAAAACAAAGACAATTGCGGCTAATTCTAGGTCATAAGTACAATAATTCAGCTCATAAGGTTTTAATTGTCATGAGGCATATACAATTGCTTCCTATCTTGTATTAGTACACATCCCAATCCTTATATTAATGTGTCACTTTATATAGCAAATCTTCCGATCTGCTTCCTTTAAGAATGGTTAATATTGGAGCATTTGTTAATTGAATTTTTAATTTTTGAAAAATTTTCTCGCATTCTTCAATCCACTTGAATGACACATTTTTCTGAGTTAGTCTAGTGAGCAGGGCGGCTACCTTAGAGAAATCCTTGACAGATCGGAAGAATATCCAGCTAGACCTAGAAAACATTGAACTTCTATTGGTGTAGTTGGTTGTGACCAATTGAGAACAGCTTCAATTTTACTAGGATCAACATATATACCTTCTTTTGTTACCATATGTCCTAGAAAGATAACTTGTTCCGTCCAAAATTCACACTTTGAAAATTTTGCATATAATTTCTTCTCCCGTAGGATCTACAATACCATACGCAGGTGTCGTTCATGTCTTCTTGGATTTTTAAATAAATGAGAATATCATCAATAAGCAGAATTACAAACTTATCAAGAAATTCTTTAAAAGCTCTGTTCATTAAATCAATAAATGCAGCCAGAACATTTGTTAACCGAAATGGCATCATAAGGAATTCAAAATGTCCATATCGGGTACTAAAAGCCTTCGGAATGGGGATTTTATTTAAAGGCTAAGTCAACAATACTATCCATTTAAAAGGGAAAGTCTCCGTAAGTTTTTTCCAACTAACCAAACCATTTAAAAATAATAAAAACTTCATAAAATATCTTCCACCACTAACGTTAACTGAAGGCTTCAACCTCAACCCACCCACTATTCCCGCCAAAAAAAAAGAAAATGATCTCCAAATCTCTGCTTCAATCTTTTGGCAACGATGACTCCGATTATAACAATCTGGTTGAAGAAAAGTGGAAAATCTCCTCAATAGTCGGTACATGATCTTCCCAGTGGTTCATTCAGAGAGGTATGTTGTTTTTCAAGAAATAAGAAGATGAATATAAACTCATACTACCAATCGTCGTACTCTCTTTTGATCTTGTTAAATGTTTTTGGTGAATGAGAGTGGGTTTCGTTGATCTGAGAGTGAGTTTCCTGCATCCAATCAATGTGACAGCATGGATTCCCTAATACCAGTTTCAAGTAGTTTCTTGCTTCTTCATAGTGTGAGCTCTTTTTTGTAACATGTGTAGTTTGTTGGAATGCTAGTTTGTGGTCTAGTTGTCAGCACTGTATAGAAGCTGGGCCATGTGCAACTTCACAGCATTGATGTCGTGACTTTAAATAGTTGGAAGTACTGTTATTTCCGCTAGAGTAGTAACTAAATTTCAAAACATGTGCCGTTGTTTTAAGGTTGGTACTGTGGAATAATTGATGTCACGGTATATATGCCGTGAGTGCATATATCACAGCATCTATGTCATTATTTATTTTTTTTCTTAGATCTAATTAATCTCTGAGTGTATATAAGGTACTTTGCAAGCGTTGAGTGTTTTCTCCTTGCTTAATGGGATGCATATGTGTCGTTTTATTGTAAGCATCTATATAGTTATCTTCTCATATAGTTTTCATACACTGGGTTTTCTTAATTAGAAAAATTGTGAACTAAGAAACCAAAATTTATTTATTTCTTATTGTAATGCAGCCATGGACAATACAATGTATATTTCAATTTCTAAAGGTGATGAGTTTGTAGAGGAAAGTGACTGTAGATGGAAATGGAGGTCCACAACAGATGGTCCTTTACAGGTGGATCATGCCCTTGTCTCGAAGAGCATTTCGTATGTAGAATTATACATCAAAGTCCTAGAGGAAATTGGAGAAGATTATGCCCTATGTGAGATGGAGATGAGATCTCCCGAACCAAGAATGTTTGTGTCCACTCCCACCAACCAAGATAGACTGTGATAAAAAGCTACAATGGTATCTCTCTATATACAAAGAAGCGCCACTTTGTGTAAGTTTAAAATTGAAAGTTTCTCATGAGCATCTACAGACCGGTGCCTTGGTGGAACACGAAGTAGATCTGAATATCACAACGCAAGATTATTGGTTTCCAGTGCAGAGCCAAAATGGTGCTGATTTTGTAGAAGTTAACAAAAGTGTTGATTTTGTAGAAGTTAACAGAGAGTTGGAGCATGTATACACTGTGGAAATTGAGGGAGGTGAAAAAATTGATTTTGATTGGGATTTCGTGAATATAATTCGAACTACTTCAGAAAGGCAAGATGCCTTGTGTGAGGTAAATGTTGCAGAAGGGATTGGAGACCATTTGGAGTCAAATGAAGCTCATGTCATGAAAAATACTTACAGCTTGGCCCTTGATGCAGCCACACAAGTGTTCGGACCAGCAGTGGGAACTATGGAATCTGAAGATGCAAATATTCTCGAATAAAAAGGAGTTGGTAGAGAAATTGTAGTTCTTTACTGTGACGTGTCACTTTGAGTATAAAGTAAATAAATCAAGTAAGAGCACATATGAAGTTGTTTGTCTTACCAAAGAATGCAAGTGCGGTTGACGGCTACAAAACTCAAAGAATTTAGCATGTTCGAGATCAGGAAATGCATTGGCCAGCATAGTTGCTCCACAAATATTCAGAGCCGTGATCAAAGACATCTACTTACTTGATTATTGGCAAGCATATTGATGTGAAGTTTGAGGATGGAAGCAGAGTCTACAAGCCAATAAACATCATCAATGATATTTGGGAGGAGTTTGGTGTTTGTATAAGCTATACAAGGCTTATGTGGCAAAATATACCAAGGCACACCTAGAGAAAGTTATGGAAAGGTGCTGTCTTACTGCCATGTTTTGGAGGAGAAATTCCTGGGACTTTTACTTGCATTGAATTTGATGGCAATGGGCGTTTCAAGTATTTCTTCATGGCTCTAGGATAAAGTATACATGGGTTCAATCTTCAATTCGACCGGTTATCGCTATCGTTGGTTCATTTTTGACTTCTCAGTATCGGGGCACGTTAATTGTAGCAGCATGTCAGGGTGCAAATATCCAAATATATCCCCTTACATGGGAAGTCGTTGACTCAAAAAACGAGGATGCTTAAATTTAGGACTTTTATAAGTTGCGGCTGATAACATGTGATATGGAAGAGTTAGTCTTTATCTCCGACCGTGCAATATGCATTGTAGCTGCCCTCCCAAATGTCTACCATTTTGCACACCTTGGGAATTGCAAATGACACTTGAAGAATAATTTGAAAAGTAAGTATCCAAGGGCATATGTTGTCAAGTTATTTCCTACAGCGGAAGAAGCTTACACTATTTTAGAGTTTGATAAAAGTTTCATAGCACTATGTAGAAAAAGCCAAGGATATTAGAGAGTACTTAGCAGAGAAGTTTGGAGTACAGTTTTGGACCGGAGCACATTTTGATGGGTCCAGTACAATATTATGACAATAAATAATCAGAATATATGAATAGTGCACTAAAAGGTTGATCTTATTGAGCATATCAGGGGGATGCTCTAGGTATGATATTGTGAGAGGGATGTGGAGGCACAAACTTGCTGCCGTCGTCTCACCCCACCCATAAAGGAGAAGATGTATAGAATATATGAAAAATAAGGTGTTTAGAAGTCATTTGAGATTCTCCTCACAAGTTCCAGGTGGGTAGCATTTTGGTTAAACATGTGGTGAACTTGGTAGACTGGACATGTAGTTGCCAGAGGTTTGACTTTGATAAGTTTCCATGTTCACATGAAATTGCTGCAGGTAGGCATGTTGGGGTTGACGGGTACGACCTATGCTCTTATTTTTTCACCACTACTAGTTGGAGACAAGCATTTCTGAATTTTTTTGTCCGATATCAAATGAGGACGAGTGCTAGATTCCAGACCATGTTAAAGCGAGAACTGTTCTACCACTGTTGACAAGGGCAAAGCGGTCATTCTACCAAAAAAAGGAAATGGTCTATGGGAGAGACACGTAAGCAACACATGCTCTTCCGATCTTGTTTACAAAGCATAATCATACCACGTGCACTAACTGCATACCTTTGAATAAGATTAGAGCAAAATATAGAGCCCTTCAGAAATGAAAAGTCCAGGTATGCTTTTGTATATGTTTTCACATACATTGATTTTTGGTGGCATTGATTATACAGTGCATATATACACAGATATGATTTGTCTGAATCTTTGATCATGTTGGACATGAAAAGTGCTATAGCTAGGCATGCCTTTGTAATTTTTTTCGTAAGTATAGCAGTTAGGTATGGTTTTTGGTACAAGTGATTATACGGTGCATATATAAACACGCTAGTGTTATACCAGTGCGATGCACGGGTATAAATAACTAACAAAATTAAATATATGGAGGTAGCATTACATCGTTGAAAAGAAAGAAATAATAGTAGCAACAACTTAACTTTTTTTCCAATGAATAATATTTTTAATGTGTTATATTTACATTGATTTTATATTTTACATTATATAAACTTATATATTAACAATGTTGGTAAGTGAGTATATCACTCTTGTAATGGTTATTAAAAAAAAAAGAAAGAAATATATCCATATTTGTACAAAATTTTAAAATATCCTAATAACTATTATTATCAAATACCTCACGGATGATATGCATCTGCGACAAATATAGGTGATTAATGATCTACCTAAATTAAGATAGTGGGCGGTTAAAAATTACACTTTACATGTCACCGTGATAATATATTTCTAAAAAGAACATTGAAAAAAATAGCTAGTTACAACTAAGCAAATGAAAATTTAGCATTGTTGTATGATATTTTTTTTTTTAAGAAACATGTATGTCGTTTAATCATTTTCATTATTATTTAATTTTTGATTGATTTCTATGATAACTATCATTATATATATACACATTGGAATTACATGTCTTGTGTAAATGGTGTAACTTTTAGTTTTTTCCTTAAACTAATAATAACATCTTGAGTCATAATAGTTGAATAATTTATGTTTATATACCATTAGGTGATAAAAATTCATAAGTTAGTAGATAGCTGCAAATCAACTTATGAAAAAAAGTTTAAAATAAACTAAACGATGCAAAATTAAAATTTGTTTAACATATGCAAATTAGTTAATCGATATGTATAAATTAACAAATGATTTTTTTTAACTACTCTAAAAACCGGTAAATTAAAATATATCTAATGAGTTTGATATATATATATATATATATATATAATGAGCATATGCAAGATTAAAAAGAAATTCTCTAATAGTAAATAAGGAAGCTAGTATGCATAGACATTAAAGGAAGTAATCTATTAAACAGAAATATAATTAGACAGCTAAATCAACATTGAATAAAACCCATATATCTTATAGGAAACAATCTAATAATGCAAATGTCATCTAATAATGTAAATGTCACGAAGCAGCCAAACAAATATTAAATAGTAAAATCATTGCATAAAAATACATGAAATAAAAAACATACTGGAATCACTGTTGCTTTTCTTATACATATAGATGTCTCCATTAATATTTATTTATTCTTTTCCTATCTCATCTTGCATTCACACTATATCACCTTGAGGACATTTGCTATGAAAATTGGAAATTTGCACGCATATATTGATCAAGACACGAATTTCTCATATTTGGGCAATATTCATTGTTTGGTCGTCCCACCATTTTTCCTTTTCTTTTTTCATTTCTCCCATTTTTCTCCAGGAATTTTTTGTTTGTTGCATGTTTAAAGAGTTCCCACTTATTTACATTCTTTTGATAATTATGATATTATTTTGAGTTCAAAAGACATGCAATATAAGTGTTGAATCAAAGATTTTCATAGATCATCAGCTACAATTTTTAACAATTTTCAGAATAATGTTTACATTTGCGAGCAAAGGATACAACACCCATTTAGGTATGTAGGTATTTGGGTTATAATAATCTAGTCAGAACCATTTACTGAAACTAATCCATCAAGGAAAGTGTATGATCTTAATTCTTAAAATTATATGTTAGAAATGAAAGGTTTCCTACTATGCATGTTCAAACTAGGTGTACATGAATAAATATTCAAGAGGAGTAGGCCGTGCATGCTCTATACTCAACAATATTACCATATGTGTTTCTTTACGCTCTTCCGATCTCATGTTTTCTGTTGAAAATGAAACACATTACAATGTCAAAAGATTGCATTGAGCTACTGAGAACACGAATTGAGTAGTGCCGACTATTTCATAATGTAAATTATATTATCAATGACTTGAAGTTTGTTCTTGAACGTATGGAAGCTCAACCTACCCATGCATAAAGCCATATGCGCATATATATATATATTAGGTACGTCTGAATTATTATAGACATGCTCGATACACCAAAACAGTGTACAAATAAAACATATTAGATACCTCTAAATGGGCATAAACATATATTCATGTAAAAATAAATAATAAAGCGTATTAAAAGAAAAAGAAAGGTGTAGGAACCAAACTTGCTATGTCAGACCGACATACAAATAAATAAACAATTAGTTTCCAAATAGAGTAAGATACAAATTAAACAATAAAAATTAGTGCAGCCAAATTATTGGCAATTCTAATAATTAGTTCACAACATCACCCAAAAGGCCAATACCTAAACCAATAATAATATAATTAAAAAGAAAAAAAATAGGAAATGCTTTTACTGCTTAAATATCCCAAGATTCTGGTGGGTTCGGCATTCAAACACGTTATTGCTACAAAAAATTAAATAATCTAAAACAGTTGTCCAAAATAGCTAGCAAAGCCATAGGCACACGCCACCCGCCACAAATATCCTTCCAAGAGCTGTTGGATTAGAGGCCAGACACATCACAGGAGCACCGGTAGCCACAAAGCGACTGCGTGAATCCCAAAAATCGAAACCCATAGCAGAAAGCCCATCCTTGCAATCAGAAATTTTCTATACTTGTAATTTTTTTTTTTTAAGAACTGGTTGGAGAACTCAATTGTCATTGGCCTTTTCTCTCTTTAAATTCTTTCTATTTGGTGTGATTTGGGAAAGGGCACTTTGTTTGGTTACCATTTAAAAACCACCACCATTTATCAATCAATTTAAGTTTCAAATTTTTGTCACATGACAGCATACTATCAAGCCACATATTTGATGTGATGTAACTTTTCACATTATTTTAATCATTACCTCCATATAGCATCATTACGTAATGACACCTATACAAAATTTGAATTTTAAATCCATTTATCAATTACTCCAATTAAAAATGGTTGCCAAGTTTCACCAACATTCTATGATTGAATGGGTGCTTTCAATGTCTTGTAAAGGGTTTTTATGCAACCTTCCAATTATCAAAGGAGTAAAAACTTCACAAGCAGGTTTTCCTGTGTGGTTTGACCAATGCAAAATCCCCAAATTTTTCCTTCTCAAGAAAGTTTCTCTAACCAAAACAAATTTGCACGCGAATCATTTCCATTAAAACGGGCTTACTTGCTCAATTTTCAAGAAGTCATTAATTGAATTCCAATTCCTAAATCTGGCAAAAGTAAAAAGAAATTTTCAAATACAATTAAAACAAATTCAATTAAAACTAAGAAATAAAAATAGATCTAGTTTAGAAAACAAAACAGAGAATGACTGCCGAATCATGAGGAAACCTCTCTTTTGTGGCTGGAAATTTGCTGCTCTGCCACCCCACCGCCGAAGGACCCAATTGTGGTCGAATCCATTTCACCAAAAATCTCACCACGCAATCGGGGGGATGATGCCAAAAAAGAATCAAGGAAAGAGCTGTTGTAGAAAATAACTTGGATGCCAGAGAATAATCTGAGTAAAAGAGGAGGGGATTATTGAAAGGATGCCTCCAAACAGAAACGAATCTATTTGACTAAAAATTAGGGGGGGGGGGGGGAGTAGTGTTATTGAACAATTAAAGATATTGATTCTCAATGCACACACATGCTGAAAAGCCAAAAAAGCAGAAAGTAAAGAAGAAAAAGAATAACAGCTCTTCCCAGGTTTCAAAAAAATATTAGCTCTAACCAATACACAAAATCGTAGAGAAGCCAAAAAAAAATCATAATAATAATAATAATAATAATAATAATAATAATAATAAGGAAAAGCAGCTGCTTTTGGGAGGGAAAATGAAGTGCGGCCGTTCAAAACCTAGCTGCTTTAGTATATAGATAGATATTTTTTTTATACCTTACTCATTTTAGAAATGAAGATTGCTGTAGCTACAGGTGTAAATTAATTATTAAAACATCTAAAGTCTACTTGCTTCCATTATATAAAGATTTCATATTGATGTGTCATTGCCAAAAAAAAAAAAAAAAGGCGTCTGGTACAAGTTTAGTTATGTAAATCACAACACTCATGCAGTGACGACTACTACCATAGCTACATGGGCTGCATGATATTGTTCTTGGGTTATTTTCGAGCTCTCGTTGCACATGGATGCTCACAATGCATTTCATAAGGGTGGTCGATTTTGAAGCAATTCGGGCAATCACAGACCCATGCTATGACTGTAGCTTTATCACCACATAGGTCCAGTAACACAAGATTTTACACGTTACAAACCCTTGATCAAGTAAACTTACCATGATAGATCAACAAAAAATATTTGCAGGAATTTTGGCAGAGTTTCCCTTAGATAACGGACTATTCTAACCTACACTTGTTTACACATCTATGTATTTCCACATGTACAGAAATGTTGGCAGAGTTTCCTTTGCATAATGAATATTCTAACCTGCACCGGTTTACACATATGCGTATTTCCAGATGTATAGAAATTTTGGCAGATTTTCCCCTGCATCATGGACTCTTCTAACCTGCACCTATCTACATATACGTGTATTTCCACATGCACATATATTTTGGCGAAGTTTCCCCTATATCACAGATTGATCAAACTGCACTTGATTACACATCCTCTTGTTTCTTCATGTACAATACGACACTAAGTATTACAATAAACACTATGTAGTAGTGTCTACATATCCTTCAATATGCAGTACATGATACGCCATAACCTTTACCATTTGCCACAACTCTATTGGACATATCCATTTAGATTTGGCTAACATAGAGCAAAAGAGGTGCGTTCCAGAGTGGGTAGGGTTTTGCAAAATTTCCTCGAGCTATTTTGCTCCTACACTTGAAGTCAACGGGTAGATCCTTCTTAATGAAAGTGAATAAATAAGTTCGTATATATCAGGATCTATCTGTAAACAAAGACTAAATATGACCAACATATTGTCGCATATCAGAAGAGCATACAACACCTATGATATGTGATTAGATACAAATATGGAACAACACGACGCTCTTCCGATCTCCACGAAATTCCTTCAATTAATTGCGGTATAAGTATGTATGAATAGGATATAAATCCATACCACATGGGGTAAGAACAACCGTTGACCATCATTTTTTTTCCAGCATTATGGCAAGTGAAAAAGAAATTTATGTTTTGTTGTGTCAATCCTGCAAGATGAAAAAAACTAAATTTAGGTCATATGATTTTGAACATATTGGTTCACACACAATCATGTCATTCTGTGATCGTAAAACACACATACTTGCTTATTGAAGCCGAAGAAGTGCAAAGGGTACTCTACGGATCAAAGCACTGTACAAATATTTCAGTGAGTAGCTTTTCACGGAACTGCGACATGTGCTCTTGGCACACTAAATCAACAGTGAGGCCAGCGTAAAGACACTCAATAAACTTGATAATGAATACCCCACAATCATTCCTGGCCATAGTAGCACAATATCAACATAACATGCATTCAAACTGTGGTGTTTCTAAATCCGTAAGTTGAAAGTCTTATCCGTTACCTTGCGTATGAACGTCTGCGACTCTGTTGTGGCTGAATCAACTTGTGTTAGTGTTTTCATTATCCTTGCCCTGGATCAACACTGGCATAGCCACCTCCAACGGTGTGATATAGGTGGCCAGCGCATTAGCACACAACCTCTTGGGCATGCTATCGTAGATGGATATATGCTGCTCGGTTAGATCAAATTTTGCGACAAACCAATAAGAGTCATAGTGGTAGGGCACATATAAATGTCTACATGCTTCCCAAGATTTACCAAGCAAAGTTGCTTGCCCATCCACATAGCGATGTACCACACTATCTCAGAGTTTGCCTAAGTCAACCTGATAATGCCCTTTTTTCCGTCTCTTCCTTTTCTCTTCTGGCACTAACACCGTTGCATTTCCATAGGTAGCATGCAACAGCTGCATAAAGCAGGTGTCTAAAATGGTAGTATACTGTTGGAAGAGATCTGAGTACTCCGTACCACGACTTCTAATGTGGTATAGGGCTTTGTTTATGTGCTGACAAATTAGTGCCACAGGGAGAAGTCTGGTTAGTAGTACGAAATTGGGAATACCATAACAAAGTAAAGACCGAACATTCTACTTACATCATTTGATAGCCATCCGTTCTGCTCTTCCGATCTTCTTTAAGCAATTTCCATCGGCGTTACATACCGACAATTGGACAAATGCACTAAGATAGAAATGTGGTGAGTTCTTAAGGATGAACATGTATAGTGCCACAATTCTCGAAATGTATTAGGTGGAAAATAGCCAGAATAGTTAAACTGGCGCAAAGTCACTCGCTACTTTGAATCTGCGTTAGCTAACCACTCATGTAGCCGGGCTACCTTGTCAGGATTCACACCCTAACTAGATCGAAAACGAAAACAGCCCCCTTCCTTTTTTTGGTTGAGATCCGTCTATGGGGTAAGCTTCTTTGGAGCTGGCTTCCACTTCATGTGTCATTTGCTGTGTGGTAATTCAATAGTAAAATCTTCTATTAGGATGGGTTTTTCTTTTAGCTTCCAAACAAAAAGTGCATATGACTGAGGTTCAACGGGCTTGCGTAGACAAGATAATAGAAAATAAGTATTGCACTCAATTATCAAATATTCTATTAGTTGATCTAACAACAAAAAAGATAACCATTTACCTTAGTGTAATCATTTTAGACATATACGGCTCTTGTTCACTATACCCTTAATTTATTATCCTAATCCAGGTTACTAATCGTAATTCGATATAAAACTCAAACAACATTTTACTTTTCGTTATATGTACCTTCAACTACCACCAATTTCTTTTGGCTGAACGTCGATGTAATGGACACCGTGCCGAGTTGCTGAGTTGTTGACGCACCATTCGTGTGCTTCCGATTGATCACCTATAGCAAAAAGTGGATTTTCAAATAACAACAGCACTATGTAGTAGAAAAAAATTAAATTGACATGTATGGTTTCTTTAGCCATACCCGCGCCTTCTTGTGTCGATGGTTGTCCAACTTCTATAAGGGAATTATCAAACGATGCATTCCATTTAGCAACATATGAAAGGAAGTATATGAAACATCACTTAGTCCTACGTTCTATCTCTTTGTACATACCCAGAGCAAATGTAGCTTGTGAGTCGGAGAATTGCAGTACAATGGGCGATGTGGTTTGACGCTGAGAAGCTGACACGTCTACTACACTTTCATGACTTTGTTTGCACCTTTGTACTTTACTATCACCACCAATCAGTCAATCCAAGATTTCTCATGGTAAAAGGAATGTGCAATTACATAACTTCAACGTCACACATATGCCTTCTATAGACAAACCTGTGCCATCATAAGTAGGGGTATTTTCAGAGCTGTAAATGTGGCCTCAAATTCATTTAACATCGTAAAATAATGAGTATTGACTGGTCTTAATATAATCATTGCAAGAAAAGTTATCACATACCCTCATACAGTACTGTGGCTCATAATCTTGCGGTGATGCATGCTCAACGTGGGCACCCTGAAAAGCGGAGTCTGTGTTGGCCATTTCAACATCATCATTGCCATTGTTGACTTCATTCTCGGCATTGGGGATTTTCTTTTTAGTGCCACTAACATCTCCTTTATAGCCTTTACTGGTCGCCCACTCCAAGAGTGTGTCGATCTTTCCCTCAAGCATCTTTAATTCTGCTTGGATCTCAGCAAAATTTACATCTATATACTAAGTAACGGAGTTGTAGAGGGAAGGCCGACCCTGAGTCTTTCGACCTCAGAAGGGGCTGCTTCTCCATCGTCAGTCAGGGATGCACATCCATCAGGGGAAGGATTGCAGATCAGCATCAGATTGCCTCATTCTCCATCGAACCCTCTTCATCAAGAGCACACCCGTCCCGGTGTCATTTGACCTCAAAAATCTGCTCCTAGCTCTTCTTCTGTGGGCTCAAGAGTTCGATGGACCTCACACTACAATAATAAAAAACAATCAAATGTACCACTACATATAAATTTATATATACTACCGCCATCCCAAAAAGATAGTCCACTATTCTATTTTCATCCATACCAAAAAAGATATTCCACTTACCATATTAAATATGTATTTAATGTTACAATTTCATATGTGCCTCTAATTAATTATTGTTATTCAACTACTATACATTGAAAATATTTCAAACAATTAATGACACAAGGGTATAAATGAAAAATAATGTAAAATTAAATGTTCTAACCACATTACCTACTAATCCTTAATCCATGTAAAATTACCTACTGGACTATCTTTGTAGGACAGAGGGAGTACAAGTTTACATACACGTGTGTTGCACATAGCTGCGTAATAATATTTATGTTTCATTTTTTTTCAAACTTAATAATAGCTTAACTACTTATATCAGATGTTTTCAGTCCAACTCGAGTATAAGCAGTTGAAAGTTATAATACTAAAGTTAGTGCAAATTAAAATTTTTGTTCTTCTCTTTTTTGGTCGTACAGAAAAAACAATGAAAAGGCATATTATATTAGCTTAATATCAGATTAAATATCAGCTATAAAGGAGTAAATACATTTTAACAAAAAATCATATCATTCATGGTAGCGGGACACAATGGCAAATATATAAACTATATGCAAAAATGATATGCTTACGCATAGTAGTTCTTTGAGTTTTCCTGCTCCATAAACCATTATCAATCGTGACCACAAAAAAATTTTACAAAACAAAGAGTAAAACTCAATATTTTTGACAATTCTAGTTTTATACTTCCTGAAGGAGTCTCTTCAAATTTATTTAAAAACACCAACTAAACCTCAACTCAGAAAGGTCTGAAATGCAAGATCAAATGGTTTTTAAAATAAAGTAAAATTAATATATTTCAACTTAATGTTCAACAAATAGATCATATATCACTATAGCATAAGTAAATACTAATATCGTAATGAACACGCAAACTGATAAGTGTATTTTATATGCAAAAATACTTCTCTTAACTTATGCAATTCTATATGAAATCGAGCAGATTTCTACCTAATTTGTGTGAATATGGTTTATATAGGTGAAAAAGCTCAAATTGGAATGATACAAGTGAAAAGAACTATTTTTGAACCAATTTGACCTTTACATGCATCAAGATGTGAAGGCTCGGGAGTGGGAAGAGAAAAGATCAATGTCAACAAGTGTGAAGGCCGAATGCCACCATTGGGGAACTTGAAAGAGGTCATTTGTGTCATGTTTAAAGAGAGCGGGGACCATAATGAATAGGTCGAAAAGTCTGGGGACGTGCTTAAACGAAGAAAAAGCTGAAAAGGACCATTACCGCAAAAAAAAGTCAAATCAGGGACTGAATTGCACGTGCTGAAAGTAGGCCGCGGGTGGGCGCGGCAAGCAAACAGCCCCCTACCCGCGGCCTAGCCATTTTTCTGCTGGGGACGGGTAGGCCGCGGCAAGCATGTCGGGGCCAACCGCGGGCTTACGTGAGTTTCTGTTGGCCACGGCTAGGCCGCGGCACGGCCCGTATCGGAACACGCCGTTTACGCGTTTTCGGACCCTTTTTGACACATTCTAGGGTTCTAGGGCCTCCCCAACTATAAAAGAACGAAAACCCTTCGGTAAAAGGGGGATTCATCATAGGAAACTTATTCTTGAGGCTATGAGATTGGAGCAAGGGCTTGGAGATTGAAGCCGGGGTTCGCGTGAAGATTGAAGAGAGAAGTTCTTCGTTTGGTGCAAACGTTTCCTTCATTATTCTTCGTCTTTTATTGCTAGAATCTGGTCATGTATTCAAACTCTTTGAATGCTTTTGTTATGAATTCATTTATT
>CAVNYN010227273.1:0-45079 GCA_963692815.1 Nyctanthes arbor-tristis
CCTACACGACGCTCTTCCGATCTGGAAATGGGATGGTTAGAACAAGGGAAAGGGCAAACATCAAGATAAGAAACGAAAGACAGAAGTGCCAGAGGCTAAGCCTCTTTGCCCGACATATGGAAAGAACCATAGAGGGAATGCTTGCTCAGAAAAAGGAAATGAGATCGGAAGAGCACACGTCTGAACCCAGGCATATGGCTAGTGAGTGCCCTACATAAAGGCAAGGAGTCTAATGCAAAAGGAAAAGGGCAAGACCAAAAAGGAAAGGCACGCGTCTATGCTCTGACTTAAAAGGAGGCAGAGCATGATCTTAAGGTGATGTCAGATATTTTATCAGCTTTATATATACCTGCTCAAGTGCTATTTGACTCTGGTGCAACAAATTCTTTTATATCTGCTAGCTTCCATAATAAGACTGGAAATCATAATATGAATAAGACCTTAGAGGTTAGTGTTCCCTCAGGAGGAACCATAAATACTAACCAGATATCTAAGGGTGTGAAGCTAGGAATCGATGGAAAGAACTTGGAGGCTGATTTACGAGATCGGAAGAGCGTCGTGTAGGACTTTTGACATAATTTTGGGAATGGATTCACTTAGTCGTAATTATGCGACTATTAAGTGCCATGAAAGAGAAGTGCACTTTTAGACACTGGGAGAATGTGAGTTCATCTTTTATGGGGTGAAGATTAAGGCTATACCCCGTATTGTGTTAGCACTAAAGGCACAGAAGATGCTGAAGAAAGGCACTTGTCACGGGTACTTAGTAAGCGTTGTGAGTACGCAACCGTCTAAACTCACAGCGGCTGAGGTACCAGTGGTACGAGATTTCATTGACGTGTCCCCAGAGGACCTACCCAGTAACCTATCGAATAGGCAGGTGGAATCCACAATTGACTTGATACCCGGGGCAGCACCGGTCTCTAAAGCACCTTATAGAATGTCACCAAACGAACTAAATGTGCAGAAAGTACAGTTGCAGGAGCTGCTGGATAAAGGGTTTATCCGCCCAAGTGTATCACACTGGGAGCTCCTGTGCTATTTGTTAAAACGAAAGACGGGTCAATGAGAATGTGTATCGACTACATAGAGTTAAACCATCTCATAGTTAAGAATAAGTACCCTCTACTAAGGATAGAGGATCTGTTTGATCAGATGAAGAGAGCCAGTATGCGTATTTTTTAAGATTGCTTTGAGGTCAGGCTACCATCAGCTGAAGATTAAGGACATTGATATATCTAAGACCGCATTTAGAACTCGGTATATGCATTACAAATTTATCGTGATGCCATTTGGGTTGATAAATGCGCCAGCGGTATTCATAGACCTAACGAATAGAGTGTTTCATCCATATTTGGATCAGTTCATCATAGTTTTTATTAATGACATCTTGGTCTACTCAAGGAATAAGGCACAACATGAAGAGCATCTACGCACCATCTTGTGAACTCTTCGCAAGGAAAAGCTGTACGCCAAATTCAAAAAGTGTGAATTTGGCTTGATAGGATAGCTTTTCTTGGTCACGTTGTGACTGCCCAGGGAATTGAGGTTGACTCGGCCAAGGTCGAGGCCGTGACTAATCCGAGCACCCCGACAAATGTAAATGAGATTAGTAGTTTCTTAGGTTTGGCTGGCTATTATCGAAGGTTCATTGAAGGATTCTCAAAGATAGTAGGCTGATGATGCAGCTAACAAGGAAGGTTGTGAAATTTCAGTGGACAGACAAATGTGAAAAGAGTTTTCAAGAACTGAAGCAGAAACTAATTTCTACACCGGTTTTGTCTATACTCGAAGGTTTAGAAGGTTTCGTTATATACAGCGACTCTTCAAAGTAAGGTCTAGGATATGTACTGATACAAAATAGCCCTCCAGACAACTGAAACCTCATAAGCTGAACTACCATACACATGACTTGACTTGGAGTTGGCCGTGGTGGTTCATGCTCTAAAAATATGGCGACACTATCTCTACGGTGGAAAGTGCGAAATATACACAAATCATAGGAGTCTCAAATATTTCTTCACCCAAATGGAATTAAACACGAGACAGAGAAGGTGGTTGGAATGGATCAAAAACTATGATTGTACAATCCATTACCATCCCGGCAAAGCCAACGTAGATACCGATGCTCTTAGCCAAAAGAGTAAAGGTTAGTTAGCTGCCTTTACCTGTCAGGAGTAGTTGATTAAAGATTTTGCCAATGTGAAAATTGAGGTTGTCGCCCCTCTTCATACCACGTCAATTATGGCTGCATTGGTAGTTTGCCTGTCTATTGAGGACAAAATAAGGGAACCATAAACGAAGGACACTAACAAATTCATACGTAAGATAAGAGCCCCATCTCATTCTGGAAACATAAAAGGTTTCCAAGTTTCTCTAGATGGCACTCTCTTGTAGGAAAAGAGATGTTGCATGCCTAAATATGAGGAACTGAAAAGGGAAATTTTAGAGGAAGCTACGCTACACCTTATCCTGCTCATCCATGAGGTACAAAGATGTATCGCGACCTGCAAAGGGTGTATTGGTGGAGAAATATGAAAAGATCAATCGGACAATTTGTGGAGAGATGCATCATCTGTCAGCAAGTGAAAGCGGAGCATAAACGTCTGTCTGGACTGTTGAACCCATTGGAAATTCCTGAATGGAAATGGGAGCACATAACCATAGATTTCATAGTTGGACTTCCCAGATCAACCATGGGACATTAGGCAATTTGGATGATTGTTGATCGGTTGACTAAGTCTACCCATACTCTGCCAGTCAAGATGACCTATAATCTGGAACAATTTGCTTAGATATATGTGAAGGAGATTGTGAGATTACATGGAGTGCTAGTTTCAATAGTGTCTGACAGGGATACCAGATTTACCTATAAGTTTTGGCAAAGCCTACTATGGGAACCCCACTGAAATTCAGTACAACTTATCATCCGCAGACAGATGGTTAGTCAGAAAGGACCATTAGGACCTTAGAGGACATGTTGAGGGCGTGTGTTCTTGATCTAGGTAGAGATTGGGAAAAACATCTACCACTGGTTGAGTTCACATACAGCAACAGTAACCAGTCGACTGTTGGCATGGCTTCTTAGGAAGCTCTCTATGGGAGGAAGTCTAGATCTCTTGTGCATTAGGAAGAGGTTGGAGATAAAAGAGTTTTGGGGCTAGCACCAATTGAGGAAACCGTAAGGGACATTGAGAAAATTAAAGAAAGCATCAAGCAATGAAGGGTGTGGTAAGATTTAGGAAAAGGGGAAACTTAGGCCAAGGTTCATTGGACCTCTTGAAATACTGAAAATAGTAGGTAATGTTGCCTATAGACTAGCACTGCCACCAGAACTGTCCGTAGTCCATAATGTATACCATGTTTCCCTATTGACGAAGTACATCTATAACCCAAGCCACATCATCAATTATACAACATTGGATGTCAAAGAAGACATGATGTATGAGGAAAGACCTATGGCTATTTTGGACAAAAGAGTAAACATAGAAAGGATGAAGCAACTTGGGAAGGAAGGGGATATTCAAAAAAATATCCAGAATTCATAGAGCAAGTAAGTCTGAATTTCGAGGACGAAATTTAAATTAAGTGGGGAGGTTGTAGCGACCAGGAAAAATTTCTATAGATAAAGTTTCTTATTAAATTAAATTCGGTCGCTACGACTTACTACGAATTTAGCAATTTCCATACGAGCACTTGTCTAGCCTAATGCAAAATTATTTGAAAGACGAATATCAAACAATTAACTTATACAATTTTTCTTGGGCTCAACTAAACTAATTAAATGGGTTTAGCCCAACTCATGAAGTAATTACTAACACAGGAAATAAATATAAGTTGGCCCAATATGTAACCATACCAAAGCCCAACAAATAACTAACGACTTACTATAAACCTAAGACCCCAAAATTAGGCCCTACTCCCATGTCTTCGCCAAGAGACGTGTATGCTATGGGAATAGAATCCTTCTCAATATCAAACACTAACCTATATCAAACCAAAGAATCATTCATGAATCCTATTCTACAACTTACGTTCATAAATAACAGCCAAGGCTCTCAACTTTCTGGAACCAAACTCCAACCTAAACAATCTGTAAGTGTTTCATCTAATTTAGTTTGTAAGTTTTATGTACATATTTATGGTTTATCATGTTATGAATCTACCTAGATAATTCACTTTAAATTTTTTTGGAGAAAATTTTGGTGTCAAGAACCTTCTCAATTCATCTTGCATCACACATTCGTGTAGTTAGTTTATTATAAATGTATGAACATACCACTATTCATGAATGAAAATATGAAAACTATCTATAAACCATAAGACCCGGTTCAGGGATCACCTTTCAACCTTAATACCAAGCCATATAACTTATACCTGCATATTCTTCTCATCATCTAGAACACAATTATGTAAGTTTCATGGCCTAAAACCCACTATCTTGCTAGAAACTAGCAAAACCCATTTCGTGCCATCAACGCCAAGTAAGACCATTCACATTTTTATGTATATGGATGTGTAGCTCTCGGGATGGGGAGTATTTTTCTATATTTATATCTTTAAATCGACAAAGAAAACTTACATGATTAAAGCGCAAGATATGTGCAAAAATATTTGAGGATTAATTGCAGCCAGGTATTTCAGAATTTTCCATCCTTCTTCATCATAACTGAATATATGTTTATCTTTACGTTCATTTTATTATGGAAGAAAAGGATTTTAATATCGTTAGTTCACAACAACTCAATGCATCATTAATGGGATATGACAAACTTAGTGTATGCTGCTTTCTCTCACCATTTATTTTCGAGTCTATGTGGTAAAAGCACAGTTAGTGGATGATAAGAAACAAGAGTGTGAAACATAGACACCAAACATAAGAATTCTTAGGCATACTCCTTTGAAACTAATAATGGAACGTATCCCTCAAGAAAACTATTGTCTAAGCAAATAATGTAGTAAAGTAATTTAAACATGCCATAATTGGATTCAAAAAATGAGGTTTTTAAACCACCCTACGAATATCGCAACTTTTATTCATCATTTTAGAGAGAGGGGTGGAGTTCAAGAAACCAAAAAAAAAAAAGGTAATCAAAGGCAGAAACATTAAGAAATTCAAATAAGCCGAAACAACAATTTTCTTATCAAATATCCAAACAAGATAATTGAATTCTAACTCTTCTAATTCTATCTTTAAGTTCATGTCAAATAACATTGAGGCACAAATTTTATACTTTATGTGACACTAAGAGGGGCAAAAAACAAACTAAAGTAAACTGGGAAAGAGAGTTGGAAGCTTCTTATTCTCCCCCATCCACAATAGCTTCCTTCAACTCGTCAAGTGATGATGCAAACAACTCTATGCAGTGACTGCAGATTGTCATCTTGCTCTTCAACTCTATGCAAACAATTTTCTATGCATCATCTCTATTTACAAAGTTCGCAGACGCCTCTACAGTTTGCAAATTCTAAGAGCTATGATTTATCTATTTACAATTTTACCCCATTATAACCACTTTCCAAGCCCAAAAAAATGTGGCTGACTAAACAATATTCAATGCCATTCTTTGACTATTCTTTTAAAAAATGATTATAATCATTTTCAAATCTACATAGATCTTTTTGAGGAGAAATTGCAAAAGGCAGAGAAGAACGTAGAGGAGCATAGAAGAAGCGCAAGTGAGTAGTAAGTAAACCCGTATTGCTCTTGATATTAGCATGATACTTTCGTAATCTTCTGTAGTACTTTATACGATGACAAAGCTATTATCATGGTATTTATTTGAGGTTCTCCTTTTTCCGCATAACACATCTTTTCGAACGTCCATTACCACCCCCCAAAAAATCTATTCCTTTAGCTTCGATTTCCTTGGTTTTATCCCTTTATTGGGAATAATTTAACACCAGTTAAAAGGAATTATATCCCTTTCTATAGTCTACAGACAAGAATCTCTATCGTTACCCACTTTGGAAAGAGACCTCAAGCTTGCAAATATTGAGGAAATGGTGTCAACATTTACTAAAGGACTCAACCTTAAAGGACCTGTAACTCGTGCAAAAAGTGTAATTCTCCAAAAACATACTTCACGTGGCTCTCTTGTTGAACAAGTTGCTTCAACAAGTATAAAAATGATTGTAACTCGTAAAAGAAGATCAGTTCATCGAAAGCGTACATCATTTTGCTCTTTTATCATGCCAATTGTTGTAGCAAGTTACATGCACCCAGGTAATGTTCAAGGAAATAAAAACCTTTAATTAATGCATTCCAAGATATGTGTTCTTTAGTTTTTCTTTTTTCTTTTTTTTGGCCATTTTAGGTCATGTAACTCGTCTGAGAAGTACAACCAGGCATAAGCGCACATCATTTGGCTCTTTTATTATCCCAATTGCTTCATCAATTGATAAGAAAGCAAGAGAGTGTTTTTTAAATACCACACGTAAGAGATGAGCACGTGCACATCAAACGAGTGAGCATCGTGTAAGGGAAAGAGCATTAGAGAATGCTTGTAAAAAAATTGCAAGTCAAAAACAGACAATTGAGCAAAGGGCTAGAGAATGAGTTTTAAATACTACTTCTAAAAAACAAGCACGTAAAAGACGAACAAGTGAACAAAGAGCAACTGTAAGAGCTTTAGACACGACTCGCAGGAGACAAGCACGTGCGATGCTTACAAATGCTTAGCAAGCAACCGAACGAGCTATACATAATGTCCGTCGTAAAAGACTATGTGAAAGACAAATGGCTGAACAAAGTGCTGCTACAACAGTTCTGTGTAATAGTCAAGCAATGAATGATCGATGAGCAAGTGAAATCAGGGATGATAGAGCAGACACTATTGTTGTGGATGAAAATATGACTAATCAGCCCTTTTTGCTTTCTTATGAACAATGTTTTCAAAAATCATGCCGAGAACTTGTGTTGATTTGTTGCACAAAATGTAGTGCATCATTCTTGGACAATAAAAATGCTGATATATGTGCATGTTGTTCAAGAGAGATCCGACGTGGCTTAATCCCACTTAAGTTCAGTGCAGATAATTATATGGATCCTCCTATTGTTCCCTATGATTTATCAATGTTAACGGATTTAGAACAGATTCTTATTGCTAGGATCCATACAATGATGTCTGTTTGTCGTATTAAGGGTCAGCAGTAAAATACAGTGGTAATGTGATAAACTTTGCTCAGGATGTCAATTCAATTGCTACTGTTTTTCCGTTCAAACCAACAAATTTGTCTGCAATATTGATTGTAAACAGAGCTGGGGTACATGCTATTAAAGAACTTTGAGTTCGACATGAATATGTTCGTCAAGCATAGTGTGGCTAAAGAAAAATCATATTTATGATCAAGATATAATCATTGATGAGGGATCCTTAGAAACTTTATCAGAAGACGGCATACCTCAAAATATCCCACACATCTCTGTTCCTGAAGATAATGCAGATATTTCAAGAGAATCCCAGGCAACTTATATTGTTGAAGATAATATAGAGAATCATCCTGAGCTTGTCAGTAAGAATGTACACATTGATGATTTTCATATCACAAGGATTGTTGCGCTAGGACCTCAACCTAATCAATAAGCATGCATAAAGAGGTTATTATATGTGCCAGATATTGACAGTACTAGGTATTGTGGACATGCATCTAACCACTATTGTAATACATGAATTCTCCACCCCATCTTATATTACAATGGTTTTTCCTACTTTGTTCCCATTTGGAACAGCACACCTCAGACAAACACGGCCTAGGAAATTGAGCCCATCAGAATACTTCTAGTATTTGATGAAATTTTTTGATAGCATTTTGCTAAAGATTTACGATTTTGATATTTTGCCTGGAATTCTATTTCAGGATGGCGTGCTCTATCTCTAGGTGATGTGTATGTGAAGAAAAATCCTAACGATGCTGAGTTTTCTATTCAAGATATTCAAAATATGGTTACTTCTGGAGACAAAAGATTTGCTAACTGGGTCTCTTACTACGCCAACTCAATAAAAAGAATGCATGCTTATTGGTTTACAAGATTAAAAGAGTTAATTGTAACGGTAAAACAGTTAGAGGCACCTACCATATTCTTTACATTGAGTGCAGTTGATTTACAGTGGCCAGAAATGTTTGACTTGTTAGATCCCTCAATCAATGACAATCTATTATCAAATGTCGATTTGAGGAAAAGAAGCGCAAAGTTGGTTAATGAAAATCCATGCATCGTTGCTTGGTTCTTCCAAAGAAGAGTTGAACTTTTCTTTAAACATTTTCTGATAAAGAAAGTTGGCGTTATTGACTTCTGGTATCGATTCGAACAGCAGCATTGAGGAAGTGGGCATGTACACAGTTTTGATGGCTCAATGATGCTCCATCAATTAATTGTTTGACAAATGATACATAGAGGAACAGAATAATTGAATACTTCGATCGTTTTGTATCTTCTGAAAATCCTGATATTAACATGTCCATTCCTGTGCGTGAATACCCTTGTACGTGTGTCTGACCACCCGAGGTTAACATTGAGTTGGAGAATATTGATTATGCATCATAAATCACTTGGGTAATGCGACACTCTAAATGTGACATATTTTTTGTGCCAAAAGAAAACAACAAAACATATGGCATGTCGTTTTAGGCATCCTTTTGACATTGTTGATCGTTCTTCTATTGTTGAATATCCGCCTAACAGTAAAATGTTTCGGTTCTTGGGATGTCAAAATGATGCTTTGGTCTGTTCTCATAACAAGACCTTCCTTCAAACTTGGTGAGCAAATATTGATTGTTCAGCTGTCCTTTCTGTATAATCAGTGATTCACTATATTGTGAAATATGCTTCTAAGGCTGAGCCTGCATTGAAATCATTTACAGAAACTTTGCAACAAATTGTAGATGATGTTCATCAAGCTTGTCCAACATCGAGGTCTGCAATCAAACGCTTATTGTTGAAAAGTGTCTCAGAAAGGGATATATCTACTCAAGAAGTTTGCCACTTTCTTATGGATTATCCTCTCACAATGTCTTCGAGAAATTTTGTACTTTTAAACATTAGTGAGGATACTATATTATTAGCAACTATACGCTGACGTCATGATATATATGGTAAAGCTATTTTAGGAACAGATCCAGGTAGATGTAGAATCTAACAAATAATAATAAACTTGCTCTAAAAATATAAAAACTGTAGTAGTGGCGAGCAAGGTCACATCCACAGAGACTGCTGAGATTTAATTTTTCAAAAGTAAAATAACTAAATTAAAAGGGAGTTTTGATCTTGATGAACAAAATAAAATAAAATAAAATATAAATTTAAGTTTGAGGAAATGATTTAAAATATGAAATATCTGAAAACACAGATTGATAAGAAAATAATGTGTGATAAATATCTAGCTCAAGGTGTAATATCAGAATTGATTCCAACAATTGATCATTGATGCAAATATAAAACCCTTATTCTTTCTCTAAATTGGTTATAGTTATTGATACGATCGAACAGTCTGTCTTCCTTACTTTTTCGATAACTAAGAGACGCTTATTGATTATTTCCTTTGCTAACAAACAACCCTAGAAACATTCCTAGGATTTAATTCCTTAACAGCATCAAGCACTAGAAAGACTATTTGTTCTAACCAATAAATAGATACGATCAATCCATTTAAGTTAGATTACATATTTTTATAACATGGGTTGAATACCCTAATTATATCTAATTTGTTACTTTACCACTTAAGTTAGAATTTCTAAACAATTACGGATCTAGAATTCTAACTGGCAATATATCATCCTGACGATAAAACAACGTGCACATCGAATAATGAACCAAAATAATAATAATGAACACAAGAAATATATAAATAGGCAAGGAATAAAAAGAAAAATAAAATCAGTTTGATCTCATAATTGTCATAGAATCAAAACTTCAATAACCCTTGTACTGGAAAAAGCAAATTAGCTATCCATAACTTAAAGAAAAATCACAAAAGATGCTTCCAATTTGACGTAAAAATCAATGGCCAATTTCCCAAAATTTCCCAAGTCCTCCCAAGAGTTCACGTGCAATCCCTCCAAATATATGAATCATCCAATCCTTTATTCCTCTGATGAGCCCGAATCCCTCCAAGTCAAGGCCCTTTCTTTTTTCTTTTTTCTATTTTTTCCCTTCCTTGGATGTTTCATTCCAAATAGTTTATTGGGCCCAAGCCCAAATCCCTTGAGTCCAAGTCTTTGGTCGATCCGAAACAAACTTACCCACGCCATAACTAAAATTCATTTTGAATCGGTGAATGTCTTGAGTTCTAATTTCTCTTCTAAAATTTTTTGAATTGTGCCCATTTGATTTAACTGCTTCATTTATTCAGCAAAATACAAATTTCAATTAATATGCAAATATTAAAGGTTTGAAACAATCAAAGTATGAGGAAAATGACACAATTTATATGGCATTTATACATTTCATTAGATCCGAGTTACATTATTCGATATATGAATCGTCCTCCTAAGTATGAGTATTATCACTCATTGAGATGGTAAAGAAATATTATTTAAGAAAAAATTCTTGGCATAAATCTAAAGTTGAACAAGTTGTTCACGTGATTCTTGAATTTGATAGTGGTGCCCTACTGGAAAATGTTGAAACCCGTGAATTATATTGCCGCCAACATGTTTTACTTCATCACCGGTATCACATGTTATCAAAAACAAAAGGTGAATGTGAGAGATGGGCTTCCCAATATGTTGACCTTGGATTGTGAATAACAAATAATATTGATAGAACTGATGTGGTTGACAAGGAATTTGAGGAAGAGGAGAACATAGATCTGGAATGTGGAAAAGTTAGTCAAGAATAGTTGATGATTGTAGCTTCTATAGGACCAAGTTTTCACACTGGAGAGGCTGTAGAGTTGGGATTGCGTGATATTGACACCAATCATAATTGGGGAAAAGGTTTTGATCAATATCCAAACATTGACGCAGAAAGGAAATTGATCCATAATCACTTAGGAGTTATCAAAGATGAAAACATTGGATTGTTGAACAATAGTATTAGCTTTCCACTTGCAAACTTGTCATAGGAACAGTGGAAAGCCTATGATTTTGTATTAACTTCACTACAAAACAATAAGCCTTTCACATGGTTATATCTGGAGGAGCCGATACTGGAGATCGACTCATATGCAATTGTTAATTCTATCATCAATTGGTTCCATTGCAAAAAAGCAGTTCGAATCATGGCCCCGGTCACTGAATTTAATATTAGCGGTGCAACCATCCACCATGAACTTGTTATAAATGCAGAACGAAAACCTTCCCAGCCATATGTCTATATTATTAGGGATCAATGTCGATGAATGCAGGAAAACTTCAAGGATATAAAGCTTATTATTATTGATGGATGTAATATGTTGGGAAGGGCAATGTTTGCTAATGTTGATTTCCGATGTCGTGATTTTTTTGCAATCAATGATGTATTTGAAGGTGTTTCTATTATACTAGTTGGTGATATGCGCAAATTGCCACATGTGTTTGATAGTCTATCATACTCTAGCAAAGGAAGTTTTATGAGTACGTTGGCCTATTCTAATTTTGATAAATGTGTTAGATTCTCTTATATATTTCAACAAGCAGGAGAAGAGCAGGCATCTTTGAGAGAAGCTATAAATAGGCTTAGTGATGGGACATCTACTATCGATGATTGGCACATATTTAAGACTCGAGCTTTTTCAATTCTTAGTACTGAAGAGGTTAATAACTTTAGATATACGCTCTGTTTGTTTCCCATGAAACAAGCTGCTAACAACTATAACCGTGAGATTGATTAGACTTGGAAACCCAATTGCATGGATAGTTTCAAAAAATAATTGTGAAGCTACAACCATAGTTGAAGCAGACCAAGCTAAAGGTTTGGAGAAAGTAATTTGTATATCTATTGGAGCTTGTATCATGCTCTGTGCTAATCTTGCAACACATTATGGTTTGGTCAACGAAGTAATGGGTACCATCATGGAAATTGTTTATGCTCTAAATTGCAAATCACCATGTGATCTACCTCTTGCTATTATGGTAGATTTTGATAATTACTGAGGTCCTAGTTTTCATGATGGAACCAACATATTACCTATTCCTCCCATAACATCTAATTGGAAGGCATCAAGTGAAACATCTCACCAACGAACACAATTGTCGATTGTGTTGTGCTAGGCAATTACAGTGCACAAAAGTCAAGGGCTAACTCTTGATAAAGCAGTGGTAGATATGGGTGATAAAGAAAGTCTTAGACTCACATTTGTTGCATTATTACGAACAAGAAAGTTATAGGATATAGCATTTAACCCAATGTTTATTTATGAAAGACTACAAAAAATAGGGAAATACAATGGACTCAAAGGAAGAAGATAGGAAGAAAAACACTTACTCTCCATAGAAATTGTAAGTGGCAACTTAATATGCTCTATTATTTACATATTATCATTCACTATAATTTTTCTACTGACATTTTTTTCAAGGCAATGAGGTTGTTGCAGTTCAATCCCAGACTATTTAGGAATTCAAATCTAGTGGTTTTTATCTTTATTAATTTCCATTTTAGTGCATGCACTGAAATATTAATATTTATTTTGATCACCAAATTAAATTTTATCATTTTACATTAATTGTAATGGATTGAAGCTGTGTTTAGATTGGATGATTTCTTTATATATGATATATAAAAATATATAATGAATGTGGATACAGAAGAATAGCAGATATGTTTATTAAATGTAAACAATCAAAGCCATCAATAATTCAATGCTGGAGATGGCCTTTGTGAGAAAATGTAAGTTATGCCATCAAGAATTACTAATATTTATTTCATTGTTTGACTTGGTTATAGATATGATAGCAAAACCACCCAAGGAAACTGATGAAGATGATCAAAATAAAAAATGGCTTCATTATCATGAGGGAAGAGGAGTTTTAAAGAGATATTTTAAAGTAGACATTTCCAAAATTTCGCATTGAGCCATTAAGTTGTTAATGATGTCAAGCCAAAAACAAGCAAAGCTTTGTTGACAACTATTTTGCTTATGTTTTCATTTGATACATGATGTCAAACTTATATGTACACTTCAAATAAGTGTTCCTCCATAATATTATGTTGTTCGATAATATTTTAATGGCTGATTTGTATCTTTTCTCTTATTTAAGATTAAAAATTTTTATTCTATTAAATACTATTACATAACTATGACAATCATCTTAAAAGTGACTATTTGATGCAATGTTATCGTTGTTTCATAGGTAAGGAGAATGTTAGTGTAATTTTATTGATTTTTTATGTCTATCTCAATTTAAACTTAGGTTATATCAATGGTCCTTTTAGATGACTTCCAAAAAATAAAAATAAAAAATCTACATCTACTAATCCTACGGTTGGCGACCGCCATGGGGAAGCGCTATACTAGTACACAAACATGGAACTTAAGTAGATCACTATTTGTATTCTCCCATGTGGAATCAGTGGTACCAGCCTCTAAGGAAGTATTTCACACAATCCCTTTTTAGGTTCAAGTCTATGTTTTCTCCTTCATACATATGAGGAGTGGTATGGTTGAACGCATTGGGAATCATATTGGGGGTTTTATAGAAGATGATTGTAACCGTCACGGATCGTGCACAGGAAACTTTATGAGAGTGAAAATTGATTAAAATTGATTTGAATATTACAAAGCCTTTGCTTCTTTATCTGAATGTGCAACTGGGAGAGAATAGAGAACTCACTAAGTTGGCGTTGAAATATGAAAAATTGCTTGAATTCTACACTTTCTGTGGTCGTATTGATCACACCTTTCCTGAGTGTGGTGAAGAGGTTTCTAGGAATATTACGTAGGCAAGAGAATCATAGATATAACATCTCGATTAGAGCCCCTCTTGGTAGCCGTGGCAGAGCATAACCTCAGAACCAACAAGGTCAAAATCAGGTTCAAGAAGAAGGAATCTTGAAAGCAACTGTCATTACGGACTATGAAAAAAGGGCTGATCGAGATACAATAGCACATGTGGCAAAGGAAAAGAATGACCATGTTGCTTCATATGGAAAGCAATTGGCGCAAGTTGATGAAAAATTGAAAATGACAATCATGCTGGTAAAAAAGGAAAAGAGAAAACATGGGACTTTGAGGCATGAATTATCAGTTACGAATACAGAGACAGTGGGGGGACAAAATGATGGAAATATATGGAAAAGAATACAAAGGCATGAAGAGAATGAGGGCGTGGATAATCAGAATGGGGGCTCAATTGGCACTAAACGCGGAAAGAAGGATGAGTTGGAAGGTAGCAAGAAAATGTGGCTTGTTCTTGGTGATATTATGAGTTATAGATAGAAGTTGCATTGCAACCTCACTGGGAGCAATGAGTCTCATTAGCTGGAATGCCTATGGATTGGGGGTGCTCAGGCATTAACTTGATTACAGAGAATAATCCGTGAAAGTACCTCTGATTTGGTCTTTCTCATAGAGACCGTACTTGATGGGCTGAAGGCGGAAAGGATTCAATGTGCTTAGGGTTCTGATAGTAGTTTCTATGTGGTTGCACAGGGGAGAAGCGGAGGACTTATGATGCTCTGGAACGAACGGTGGGTTGTTCAGTGGATTGGTTATTCTATATACCGTATTGATGTGTGTATCCAGTGGGACGACTGTCAGCCTTGGCGACTGGTTGGATTCTATGGAAACCCATCTATGGGACAACAAATACATACCTGGTGATGGGGGACTTCAATGAGATTCTGACTTCTCATGAGAAGATTGGTAGATTGTAGAGAGGCCATCCTTTGTCCATTCCAACAATTTTTCAGTGACTGTGAATTGATGGAGATTGTTTATGTTGGTTCAAAATACACTTGAAAGAAACTATCAACAACGCATGGTCATTTATGTGAAATATTGTATAGAAGGGTAGCGTGCATGGCCTGGAGTGCTTGGTTTCAGCGGGCAAAAGTCATCCACTGGGATTTTTATAAATCTGATCACTTGTTTTCCATCTCCAGTTGCACCCAAAGCCCAGCGACGGCAAACCCTCAGTTTTTAAGGCCCATTTCACTTTGAACCAGGTTGGTTACGTGAGGAAAACTGCAAGAAGATTATAGTAAAGGTATGGAAGGGGCAGGGTTCAGTGGATCTTGGCACGATGATGAATCTAAGTTTGGCCAGATTATAGCTGATTATTTTTCTGTCCTTTTCTCTTCCACTGATTCTGGTATTGATGCTCTGTCAAGTGCTGAAGTTAGCCAGGGTCCTAAGCTCACAGAGGAACAAATCCCTACCTTGACCGAGCCTTTCTAAGCCGAAAAGTTTGTACAACTCTCTTTAGTATAGGGTCGTTTAAAGCCCCAGGATCTGATGGTTTCCACGTGATTTTTTTTATCAAAAGAATTGGGAGATTGTTGGTCCAAAGGTTATCAGTTATTGCTTAAAGTTTAGGAATGGCAATAGGTCTGATGTGGGGTGTAAATGACACTTTTATTTAGGTCTGAGCATCGAAGGGATCCGGTCGGGTTTGGGTTCGGTTTGGGCCCAACCCAAACCCAACCGGACAATTAATCTGGTTGAGAACTTTGGAACCGAGCTAAATCAGCTTCAGAACCCATTCAACCTGAGTTAACTCAGATTGAATCGGGTCCACAATCAAGCTCAGGCCTAAAAAGCCAAAAAAATTCACAACTAATATCAGCCTAAAAAGCTAATAGCAACACTCTAACAAGAACACGCACGCCATGATGCCAGTGCAATTCAACTAGCATTCAAAACCATGAACACCACTTTGAGCAAAGATATTTTGTTGAATCGCTATATACACTTCTTTATCTCAACCAAGCTATTTTTTCACATAGCTTCGCCAGTTTTTTGTAAATTCAACTCAAGCACAAAAAAAAAAAAAAAAAAACAAAAAAAGAAATAAAGCTGGGGCGGTAGCAGGGCAGCGGCACATGACAGGACCAGTGGATCGGAAAGAGATGGGAAGTAGTGGCGCGTAGCAACACCAACAGCAGCGGCAGCGTGCGGCAACACCTTTAGCGGCGGATCAAGTGGGACGGTAAACCAGCAAAAAGGAGTAGAGGAAATTGGATCTAATTTGGAATTGAGGGTCTCTATCTCTAGGGTTCCTAAGTCTCTGATTGTGAATGTGTCTCAGTGTCTGAGAAAGTCAAATGTGAAATAATGAAATTGGGGGGGCCAAAAAATTTTTAAAAAAAACAGAAATTGAATTGATCGGGTTTAACCCGACTCGGTTTTTACCGAGTTAACCCTGTCAACTCGTCACTCGATCTGGCCTGGGTTAGGTTCTACCCTTTATATCCGCCACCCGACCTGTTGACCTCCTTGACCCGACTCAACCCGATCCATAGCTGGTTGGGCGAGTCAGGTTGTCGAATTTGTGGCTTAAATGCCTAGCTTTATTTTTATTGTCTTAATTCCTAAAATTAAAGATCCTAGAATGGTGACAGACTTTCAACCAACCGGCCTTTGCAATGTTCTATATAAATTTGTAGATAAGACGGTGGCAAACATGTTGAAAGAGGTGCGTCATTCTATTATCTCTCTTTCGCAGAGTACTTTTGTCCCTAATCAACTTATTATTGTGTCTTTCGAAATGATGCATTCTCTTAGCAGGATGCCTAATGGCAACATAGGTTATATGGCTTTGAAACTTGATATGAGTAAGGCCTATGACCGTGTAGAGTGGAAATTTGTTATTTATGTTAGACAACAGTTGGGTTTTCCAAATAGATAGTACAATCTGATATCTACTTTTTCTTTCCTATTTAATGGTTTTCCATCTGATAGAGTCATCCCCTAACTTGGTTTGAGGCAAGGGTGCCATTTGTCTCCATATTTATTCCTCTTATGTGATGAGGACTTATCTAAGTTAATTATGGGTGCTGAATCTTTGGGTTCCATTAAGGGACATAGTTGTACTAGGCACTACCCATTGGTGTTGTACTTGCAGATCTTTGCTGATGATAGCACGGTGTTCTGCAGAACTACCATAAATGACTATCAGTAGGTGAAAAGATTCTGGATTTCTATGAGGCTATGTCTGGACAAAAGGTGAAGTTATTGAAGTCAGCAGGAACTTTTAGCCCCAACACCAAACCAGAGACTCAGCAACAGATTCTTTCTATCATGAGAGAAGTTGTACTCATAGCAAGTACCTGGGATTACCTTTAGTTATTGGAAGGAGTAAAAAAATAGGTATTTGCAGGGATCAAGGATAGAGTCTGGAAGAAGTTGCTACTTTGGCGGAGATCCTTATGATCAACGAGGGCAAGAGATTCTTATCAAAGCAGTTGCTCAGGCTATTCCAACATACACAATGAGTGTATTCCGAATCCCACAACACACTTGTGATAAGCTTACTCAGATAGCTTCTTCTTTTTGGTGGGGCAGTGTTAATGGCCAAGGTAAAATTCACGAGAATGCATGAAGAAGTTATGCTTACCAAAAGCTAAAAGAGGTCTCAGTTTCAGAGATTTAGTGCTCTTCAATCATGCCTTACTTGCTAAGCAGTCATGAAGACTCCTAATGAATCCAGATTGTCTTGTGGGCAGGATTCTCAAGAGTAAATATTTCCCTCAACCCCCTTTTTTGCATACAGAACTAAAAAATGGATGTTCTTATTTGTGGAGGAGACTTATTTGGGGGGGCAGGAATTGCTCTTAAAAGTTCTTCAGGGGCGTACAGGGGATGGTCATGATATTCAGGTCTTTGTCACACCTTGGCTACCACGACTAGACACCTTTCTTCCTATAACGCCTCATAACAATAATTTTTTGAGTATGTTGCGGACCTTTTCATGCCTGGGGGGAATTGGAACAGACAACGGGTGGAAAGTATGTTTCTTCCTATTGATAGTAAGCTTATCATGTCACTTCCAAATGGCAGAAGAGGTGTGGTTGATGTCCTAAAGTTTCAATTTGAGCGGAGTGGAATCTATTCTATTAAATCCAATTATCGACTTGTCATGGATCTTCTTCAATCCTCGGGATAGTCTTTTTGTTATCCATTGGCTGGTTGGTGGAATAAGATGTGGAATTTAGACATCCCAGCTAAAGTTAAGATATTTGTTTGGAGGGTTTTCCACAATATTTTGGCCACTAATCATAATCTTTGGCTAAGTAGTAGATGTAAGGACGAAATGGAGACGGATGTACATGCTCTTCTATTTTTCTTGGGAATCCATAATGTCTGGATTCTTGTAAGGTCCGGCATTTGGCAAAAGGAGTGATCTATCCAGATATTGGTGAGATGGCATTTAACACATGGGAACGAGGAAGCAAAGATGATTTAGAGCTCTTGATAATGGCCCTCTGGATGTGTTGGTGTACAAGGAACCGTCATGTTTTTGAAGGAGTTAACTCATGTCCATCGGCCATTGTCGAGCATGCTATTTGCATACTTGAGAGAATTTCAATCCATGCAACACTGCGTTCGTGATCTTATAGAAGATGAACAACGATCAACACTAGGTGGGAAGTGCACTCAACCTCCAGCAAAAAAATTCAAGATCAATATAGATGTTGCAATCAAGAATGAGATAAATAATTTTTGGATTGTTTTCATTTGTCGGGACGATCAGGGTCATTTGATTGCTTGCTCTTGTCAAAGTATTGATGGGAAATGTGATCCATATGTGGGGAAATGTCTAGCTACACTGAAAGGAGTGGAGTTCGCACTTCAATTTAGGGACCGAGTGTCTTGCATTGAATCGTATTCCTTAAATGCAACGAGGGCAATACACAAACCGAACTTCCAGTCATGCAAAGAAGCATACTTAGCAGGCATTTGTGAGTTGAAGAGACAAGATCCCAGCCACTTCTTTCAAGCGAAAGGCCAATGCTGCAGTCCCGAATTTCCTTGCACAAACTTTAGAAGCGGATGCTCATGAATAATATCATAAATTTCTTGTCCCAAAATAAAAAAAAAAAAGATCATTAAATTTATGATAAATTGCAGCATAGGTCCCACAGCCTTTGCGTTTATTTGTAATTCCTTTCTCAAATTTTAAATTTGTATTAATAAATCTCCAACCTTTGAATTCGTTTGCATTTTCATCCAAATGTTTATATTTAATCATTAACTGAAGTGTTTGAAACTTTTTGGCAACCATTTAACAGGATATTACTACTATTCAAATTAAATTTGAAATTTACTTAACGTTGAAATACTAATGCTCAAAAAATTACACTGGTTATCAAACTCAAAAAGGCAACGGTTTGAAGGTCGAAAAGTTGCCTGGTCGAATTAGGGTCGAACCAATTTCCACAATGGAAATAGATAGCTAAAATGGATACGCGGGTGGCAAATGAAGCTATTTTCTAGTGTAACAGAACGGGCTTCGTATTCAGAGCCCGATCTGATTGATTAGAGGGATGCGGCTGACGAAGGGTTTGAAAGGCATTTTACCATCGACATCGACTTTGATGCTGCGGTAGAATTCAAACTTCATCCGTTTGCAGTTACTTTCCTTCGGGTTGCCAATTGTGGTACCAAATGGCTGCAGCAGCAATGGAGGCTGCGTTCTCCGTCTTCTTCTCTTATCCATGTCCCAAGTCCCAATCATGTAACAAATCCTTACCCTGCTTGAATCCTTATTTTTCTACTTTCAATTCTACTCTGTCACTCAAATTCCCGCTTTATTCACTCCCTCTTCTCTCAACTCCTCAACCCCGCGAAAGCCCAAGCTTCAAATTATGCGCAACTCTAGGAAGTTTGATTGTAGAAGAAGATGCAGAGAAAGCCCAGAAAATTAATCAAAGAAGGAAGCTATTTGTGCTGAATTTGCCCTGGTCTTACTCGGTTGAAGATATAAAGAACTTATTTGGTGAATGTGGAACTGTCACTGACGTTGAGGTATAAAATGTTTGCCCCTTTTTTGTTAGTACTGGCATTTTATTAGTTTTATGCCGGCATATGTGTTAATAAAGAGATTATTCTGAATAAATATTGTGTTTCTTTTTTCCTCATTTTTGTGTGGGAGTTCAGATTATCAAGCATAAAGATGGGAAAAATAGAGGATTTGCATTTGTCACGATGGCTTCTGGTGAAGAGGCTCAGGCTGCAATTGATAAATTTGATTCTTCTGTGCGTACTTTTCTTAACATAAAATTTCAGATAATTTTATCTGAATTTTTCTACAACTCTTTCATTCAGCAGAGTCTTATTATGCTATAATTAGTTCTTTAGAAGTTTTCTATCCTTGCGTAAACCAATTTGCAAGTTATAACAGTTATCATTTCATGTAAATCATAAGATTCTTCATTTCATACTCTATTTCGGTCATGGTTGCTGTGAACTGCTTAAGTTTTTGCTGAACAACTTCTCAATGAACAAATTATATTTGATAGGACAAGGATTGACTCTACTATATAGCTATTAATGATATCAAATACAATTGTTAGGAAAATTACCAACTTCCATCTGCCAAGGATCGCGGTTAGTGGTGGTAAGCTGGAGCTAATACAGGTCACTTTAATTTGCAACCACTAATGGGTTAATAAGACGATGATTGTGTGCTAAGATGATTCGCTGAAGATGATAATAAGAGAAGAATCTCTCTTATTTGTGTTGTCTCTGCCATGAAAATAGCTATTATAGTACAACTTTTTAATAGTGCCAGCTCACGGGCAACTTAAGATGTTCTCAACCCACTACTGTTATACATCAGTTAGAATAAGTAATAGTTTATCACATCTGAAGTTAAATTTTCAACACATGAGGCATTGTCCAGTTTTTTACTACCTCAAATCATAAGAACAAACAGCTTGATTTCGCAGAGAAGCAGAGATCTTTGGCCGCTTTGATGAATATTTCATGTTTTCATATGATAAAATTTTCAAACTAGTGAGAGAAGATTTCAAAGCTTTATGTTCGTAAAACTGAATTCTGTGTATCTTTCACATGTTCTCAGAATAATATCCATTGGTACATGGATTTTCATTACATGAAATGAACTCTGTCCGACAGGAATTATCTGGTAGGATCATCAGGGTAGAATATTCTAAGAAATTCAAAAGACCTGCACGTACTCCTCCTCCTCCACCTGCTCCTGCATCTGGAGAGACACGTCATAGGCTGTATGTGTCTAATCTTTCATGGAAAGTGAGGTCAAATAATCTGCGAGAATTTTTTTCTGCAAACTTCAGTCCTGTTTCAGCTAGAGTTGTCTTTGAGGGTTCTGGAAGATCAGCTGGATATGGGTTTGTGTCTTTTGCCACAAAGGAGGAAGCAGACTCTGCAATTACTGCACTAGACGGAAAGGTGAATCATATTCACTTCGTGTTATAAACCCGAATTTCCTAGTCTTTTTTTTTTTTTTTTAAATCCAATGGTACTTGTTCTAGTTCACTTAATCCAATAATCATAATGATTTTTAATTTTTTAATCCTTTCTTCACATTTATTTGTTAAATATTGTTTTGAATTTTTATTGTTATACTTTCCTTTTAACATAAATTACCTATTTGGTACTCTCTGTCAATTTAATGAGTTTGTGACTTTTGAATTGAAATTATCAGATATTTAATGTGTATTGTTTAATTTACTTAATTGCATTTCTTAAACAATAATTGGGTCCAATAATTGATTCAAGTCAAAACAGTTATTCACTATTACTTTAGATTGTTTTGATGGCTGGGAAAATGCTTACTTTTTCTTAGCCTTATAACATATATTTGTGGGTTTTTCCTGTATCCTTTGTTTTCATGACTATACTTGCTTACGATCCTGGAGACTAGATAGTTCAATTTGCAAAGAATCTATAAATGTGACAATAAATACTTATAGTTTATACTGGGCACTTTCATGCATGCAGAAGTTATTAAGTTCAAAAACTCTGGCTGCTTTCTATGTAGATACTTGATTCATGGTTGCAGAGACGTCATCTCTTTCAAGTGTCTACAATATATTTTCTGTTTCAGGGTACATTTTATGTTTCAATGTTATTAATTGTTACAATGCTCTTAATGAATGCAGGAATTGTTGGGTAGACCAATAAGTTTGAAGCTCAGTGTGAAGAATGCTGATGTATCTGAAAATCAGGCAGAAGAAACAAATGAAGAACCCAAAGAGCCATAGACTGGTATAAGATTGTACCTTTTCCAATGCTATTTTGTACGTAGATAAAAAGGAAATATAAATTGATATATAATGTATATTTCATCTCTCAAATATTCTGGATAATACGATGAAGTCACCATTTTGGCCTACTGTAGAGAATTGACTGTGTTGCTTCATATGCCCTGATTTTTTAGTTTATATCACTAATATTTTTGCAACCATGGGCTAAAAATATTTCTTTCCTTCATAGGTATAAATCTGATACATGTAATTTGTTGTCAATAACCTGACAGAATGTGTCCTTACAAACAGATTTTATTTCACTCTTATAGATATTAGAATTGTGATCTTCCATTGTCGTCATGACTTTGTTGAGATTTGATCTAAATGATGTTTGTTTCAAACTGTTTCTCTAGTTGTCTGCTGATTTGAACACATCAAATCATATCTTTTTGAGTATCCACGATAATTCTGAACTCCACCTGCTTTAAGCTTGAGACATAAGACTGTAGAAAGAAGAAATGAACTTCCAGAAAACTAACAGAAACCTGATTCTTCAAGACAGACCATGAAGTTGGGGTAGTATGCAGAGATCAACTATATTGGATGTCAACCAAATATACCAGAAATTTACCGATTAATTTCTTTACCTAAGAATAATGAAACTTATTTTGCAATTAGAGTTTAAGATTTTGTAAAATAGAAACACTAGCAAAAGCACTTTCCTCTGTGTTCTGTATTTTCCATGCATATTTACTTATAGACAATAAAGTTATTGTAATAGTTGCAAGAAAGCTAGTGTATATGTACGGCTGAATGCTGGCTACTCCATGGAGGGACCTGGTTTAGCTGTGCTTCCTTTTCCTCTTATCGTAAGAAAAACTAGTTATTTCATCCACAGTTAGATCATACTCTATTGTTTTGCTTATTAACTGAACTCATGTTATACTTGTCTTGATTCATTTCTATTACGAGGATTTTAATTTGTTTCTAAAGGTTCACTTCCTACTCGAACATGTGTACTTGTATTAGTTGGAATGATTAGACACGAATAGACATACTACTTTGCACATCATAATGCTTGTAGTTATTGAAAGTGCAATCTCGTGAATAGATTCTCTATGAGTGCAAGCTCGAATGTTGAGTTGTTGCTGAGGGTTATGCATTAGGCTAATTCGATTTCGCCGTCTAGTAAACACTAGACGACTGTCTAAACTCTTGGTCTATGATATCTTCCCTGAACCGTGTAGTTAAAAGGAATAACCATCTTTTTGCATTTTTTTTTTTTTTTATCTTTCCCCCTTCCATCTATATCAGCAGTTTCTTTGATCAAGAATATATTGTGATAATAAACTTCATTGACCGCCCAAGAATTTTAATTTGAAACCAAAAGTATAATGCAGGAGAAATTGAAGATGCTGGATTTTTGAACTTTTAAGGGAAAGAGGAGTTCTGAATTTAACATATGAGGAAGATAAGCACTTGTATTAATCTTTACTTTTGGTCCTTTTAAGACTTGATGGTCAAGATTCCTCTCCTTTTCCATTCTTTCTTTTTGTCCAAATATTTAGTCATAGAAGTCATTTGATAAAACTCGGGTTGTTTGTTGAAATATAATTGACCAACTTTGTAACATGAGTATTTCTGAACTATCGGTGTTTGCGCTCTATTTTCATTTGAAAATAGAAAAAGGTAAAATTTATTACATTCATATATTTTGTGGTAGTCACATGTGCTACTTTTTAATCATTCTATTTCTATTTTAGAACGCTTATGGGATTATAGGATGGTTTAGAAATTCTCGTGTTATAAAGTTAGAGACCATCACAAAAGAAAAAATCAATAATATACATGCTCGTCATGGACCCCGCAACCTACCTTCCCCGGGGAAGCAAGAACGAAAGATAAAGTAAAAGTTATTGAACCTCAAAAGCAAGTTCATTTGTCATTTTCACTTTTCTTTTATCGAAAAAGGCATGCAATAATTTGCTTATCTCTAACCGGCTTCAACAATTGTAGAGCATTATTAACACATTTATTTCTTCTAGTTAATGAGCGTTGAGAGTAGTTTGATAAATCTTCCAACCAACTTGAGCCTACTTTAGTCAAAAGAAAAAGAATTCCAATCAAAGCATGTTCTTGGTGTTTCTTTTCCTAGCTTTCTATCACAGCTTTGCTTATCTAGTCTTTTAAGTTTTTTCTTCGAGTTTATGTTCTTTTCTTCCTGTAAACAGTGCATTCTTTGCTCATTTGTTGGATGAAATTGCTGGGGTGTAAACTCGAGTGTTTCGCAACTTCCGTGCCTGCTGGACTGGTGGTTTTGAGTAAAGAAAATGGGGTCTATCGGCAACCCGAATACTTGGGTGCCATATGTAAACAGTAAGGATTGTTCTCAGGGTTTTTGTAGTTTGTACTGCCCACAGTGGTGCTACCCCATCTTTCCTCCTCCTCCTCGTCCCTCTGATGAATTCCTCAACGATGACTCGGGGCTGAATTTTTCGCCCTTAGTCATTGCCATTATTGGCATTTTCTCAAGTGCCTTTCTCCTTATTCCTTACTATGTGATCATATCAAAGTATTGTGGCTACAGATTATCATCATCTAGAGGAAGAGAGTCTCAAGCATCGAACACTGAAATTGAAGAAAATCAAGGGCCTCCAGATCATGAGTTCTGGTATGTGCCCACAAATGGACTTGATGAGGATGTGATCAAGTCCATTACAATGTTCAAGTACAAGAAAGAAGATGGGCTGATCGACGGAACAGATTGTTCGGTTTGCCTCAGTCAGTTCGAAGAAAATGAGAGCCTAAGGCTGTTGCCGAAATGCAGCCATGCTTTCCATGTTCAATGTATCGACACATGGCTGAAGTCTCACTCAAATTGCCCCATCTGTCGAGCGAATATCGCTTCTGCAAATCCATTGTCTCCTCCATCGGCTTATCAGATTACCGAAACTCCTCTTGATCATAATGAATCTCGACCCTGGGGCCTGGCTGAGACCGAGAATTCAGCTACAGTAGCCGATATACAGATAGATATCAGAGAGAATGAATCTTTACAAGGAAAAGAACAAAATTCTTTGAGGAATTCAGACATTAGAGACACTGCAACTGAGAATAGAAGATCAGTATCGATGGACTATATATCAGAACATCAGTTGTCAATAGCTGATACATTAAACATAGAAGAAGCAATTGGAAGCTCATTGATCAAATTCGACGGTAGTCGTGTGTTTGGCTTGGAAGGAGATCTTTCATATCTTTCAAGAACTAATCGAAAGAAAAATGATCAAACGGGAAAGTGCCGGTTCTCGAGCGATATCGGGACGTCGGTGAGGCCAGTATATGAAAAGAATAGGAGAAGTTGTAGTAGTACAAGTCCTGTTGTCATGAAGAGGTCACATTCGTTTGGGGGATTCTTCTTATCCAAACATGGAAGAGTAATCCCATTCTGAAATTTCCCATTTTATGATTTTTTTTCTTTCCATTCTTCCTTCAACCGTAGCTCTCATTTGTGTGTTTTATTACCTCTTCTATTGATTAAAATAAGATGAAAATTTCACTCACCAAAAAAAAAAAAAAGAAGAAGAAGGGAAAAACATGAGAATCAGTAAAAACTTAGTCATAGAGCGTAACAATATTATTACGGGGAAAATTCAACGCAAGCAATTTTTCCAACAGAATTTATTTATTTATTTATTTAGTTATTTATTTTGTTCGATTAGAACTTCAAGAGATGAGTATGAAAGAGTTTGGTCTGCAATCGCCTTGACTGAGAAACTATATACAGAAAGCAACAATTTACCTCTACTTTAAAACTTACATTGGAGGTGCAAAGAAATTGTTGGTTTGCGAAAATTTCTGAAAATTTTTTGTGTTAATTTTTTTTTTTTTTTAAAATTTCTGTAATTGTATTTTTGGTAATTCTCTTTCAAATATGTTTAAGCAATTGCTAAAACATTCATCATATATTTTAGTGATGTAAACTTAAGGTCACATATGACCATATGATATTTCGACATGATGGGATAATTGTTCGCTGATAACATATTTTCTGTGTAATCATAATGCGGAATTTGAATGTGTTGGGCAAAAAAATAGTTTGCCATCTTTTCCATTCAAGAGAAGGCAGAGTCTCGTGGTTTTTCCATAGCATAAACAGCATTTGGCTTCGCCTATGACTCAAGAGTCCTAATATTAGGAAATCAGAACTAAATAGTAGTTTAAGAATTAAGGTGTCGAATTAAGTAATTCGGAAACTTGATGTACAAGCTGGAACAGATGCATTTGGGTAGTTTTGATCTAACACTATATGGGATGGTACCACTGAAGGTGGACATCGGGTCGGGCGGGTCTAGTTTGACCCCAACAGGACAACGACCCGACATGATTCGGTTTGGGAAAACCCCAAACCGAACCAAAGCGAAGTTCGGTTCTAAACCGAACTAAACTGGCCCAACTTGGTTGGGTCGGTTTGGTCAGGTCAGTTCGGGTCGGTAGCCGATATGGCCACACACTATTTAAAAAAAAAAAAAAGGAAATAAAGAAAGCAAATCAGACTCTCGTATCAAAAGAATGGAAGAATCCTAGGAGAAAAATCAAATTCAGATCTCAGCAAAGCACAACATAAGTCCATCTCATTCCCATGAAAGCCTATATTTTCTTCCACAAATCAAGATAGTTTCCTCTCCTAGATATCTTATAATCCATACGTAACCTACTTCTTGTAACCCAGATCAAAAAGAGATTTTCGAAATGAGAAATGGTTGGTTTTTTTAAGATTAGCGTAGTAGAAATTGGAGTATGGGAAGTGGGATTGAGTGGATGATCAATGGAATGGAAAGTTTTTAGTCTTTGGTGGGAAGTAATTTTTCACACAAAAGTATCACTCAAAATTTTCAAACAAGTTTTCATGTTACAAATTGCACACCATTGGGCCTATTTATAGGTTGTGGGAGTCGGTGGCATCTACCAATTTTGTGGTATAAATTTTCAAACTAGAACGTTCTAGCTATTAGGCCATTATTTCTAGAAATTATTTAGAGCCATGCAAGTCATTCTAGACAATTCTCAATTCTTTCCAAAATGGCTCCATTTGAACCTTCTAGAGATGAAATGTGCATCACTTTTCTTCACTCCTCCTTGATGCACATTTCGATTACTCCAATCGTGTCTCCTTGTGCCTTGAACTTGGCTTGCAGTAGTGCCTTTGTAGAAGTATTGATTTTTTGTTCTGCCTTGCTTAAGCTCCATCTCCTTGTTTGCTTCTGCTTCATGTTTGAACAATTTTATGTGGCTTGTTGTTGTTTGCCCATGTCTGCTCGTCTTGGTATTTCCTTGCTTGGTTGGCTTGAAACTTCTTTGTGGCTTTTCTGGCTCAATGATTGTCAGATTACATGTGTTGTAGATGTCTGACAACCTTCTTGTCTTTTTAGATGTGGACTCTTCTGATAGTCCTTTCATCTTTGATTGATATGGCGAGACTACCAGTTCTTCACTTTCAGCCTCCTCTTGGGCCTTATCCTCTTGTGCTATTGGAAATGTCGGGATACTCAATTTTTTCTTTTCAGCTAGACTTGTGTCTCGATTGTAGCTGGTATCTCCAGTAGAGTATTTTATTTGGATAGGAAAACATCGATCTTCCTTCTTGATTTTTGCAATCAGGAGGGATTTACCTAGTTTGTCATAAATTGTGCAATATTTCCCCTCAAAGTATAATGCATATCCTTTTTCTATCATTTGACCAATACTTAGTAGATTCTGGTCAATATTTGGGACTAGCATTACATCCTTGATATACCTTTTTCCCTTTCTTGTTTCAATAGCAATAGTACCTTTGCCTATTGCTTTAACATATTCACCATTCCCAATCTTTATTTTTGTTTTTATTTTTTATAGGCTATAGAAAATGCTTTTATCCTTTGTCATATGATTGTCGCAGCCACTATCTATATATCAAGTATCCCATTTTTCTTTTGTAGTATTTTTACAGGAGGCATAGAAAAGAAGTCCCTCTGAGGCTTATTCTTCAGAAAAATTAGCTTGATGATTCTTTTTGTAATAACAATGTTTTACCAACAATCTTTTTCCAAGTGATTTCTTCTTTTGCAGATCCCACAAGGAGGGAACTTGCCATTATTATCATCCATTTCATCTTTATTTATATTTCTAGAATGTTCTTTGAGATTCTTCCCACTTTCTTCAAATTTTTGAGACTGTGTGTTTATTTTAGACTGAAAGGCATATTCCAATTCAACTTCTTGTTGTCTTTCTAATCTTTGTTTATGAGCCTCAAATGATCCCATTAATTCTGCAGCTATTAATTTTTCTATATCCTTTGATTTCTTTATAGCTGTAATAATTGGATCATATTTTTCTGTGCAAGTAATTAAAATTTTCCCTACAATTTTCTTTTCAGAGATTTCTTCTCCATAGGATCTTAACTGGCTCACTACTTCATCAATTCTAGAATAGTACTCTTTTGCAGTCTCAGAATCTTTCATTTTTAGATTTTCAAATTTTCTCCTAAGAGTTTGAAGTTTGCAAGTACGTACCTTATCACTTCGCTTGAACTCCTCCTGCAATTTACCCCAAGCTTTCTTAGCACTTTCACATCCCATAATTCTTGGAAAATAGTCATCTGTCGAACTCATTTGTAGAGATAGAAGCACCATAGCATCCTTCTGCTGATTTTCTTTAAATTCCTTCTTTTGTGCCGCAGTTAATGAGGAACTGTCGTCTGGGATAGTATACCTAGTACTGACAATATCCCATAAATTCTGGGCACAAAAGTAGGTCTTCATTTTGATCGCCCAATAATCATAGTTGTCCCCTTGGAAAGTAGGGACTGGAATTGATGAGTGGAATGCGTCAGCCATAGTTTCGCCTTACGCCCAATATTTCTCGAACTTGACTCTGATAACACTTGTTAGTTTTTTTGGGATTAGAGATAGTAGTAATTGGAGTATGGGAAGTGGGATTAAATGGATGATCAATGGAATGGAAAGTTTTTAGTCTTTGGTGGGAAGTAATTTTTCACACAAAAGTATCACTCAAAAATTTCAAACAAGTTTTCATGTTACAAATTGCACACCATTGGACTTATTTATAGGTTGTGGGAGTCGGTGGCATCCACCAATTTTGTGGTCTAAATTTTCAAACTAGAACGTTCTAGCTATTAGGCCAACATTTCTAGAAATTATTTAGAGCCATGCAAGTCATTCTAGACAATTCTCAATTCTTTCAAAAATGGCTCCATTCTTGAACCTTCTAGAGATGAAATGTGCATCACTTTTCTTCAGAAATCTTAATCTACTTTACCTAATACCCATTTTAACTATGCAATTTCATGACTTTGTAGAGGTAGAAGGTGTTGTCACCAACATTTTCAGATCTAAGTGGAGGAGGGAAAAATGAAATAAGATAAAAAGATTGAGATGCAACTCAAGCGGCAGCCGCTTCGAGATGACGACCAATGAGATGCAACTCAAGTGGCAGCCGCTTCGAGATGACGACCAACGATGCTAGGACAGGGAATCACAACATGGGAGCGAGGCAATTCTAATGGAGTCACTCGTGTTGGATTGAATCAAAATTCAATAATGAAGATTGAAGAATATATATTTGGATGAATTTCTCTCCCGGAAATGCATAATGTGTTTGTGTGATAGTTGGTGGTATTTGATGAAGTGAACTTTATGTCCAAGAAAGTACAAACGTGTTTCCTTTCAATTAAAAAAAAAAAGAAAAAGAAAGAAAGAAAGAGAGAAAGAAATCGGTTTGTGTCGGCTTTTGTCGGGTTCCTCCTCTGAACCCGACAACTAACCCAACCCAATTTGGGTTTGGGTCTATAAGAACCGAAACCAACTCGCGGGTTAAAAAAACTCAACCCAAACTGCCCCAATCGGGTCTGGTCGGTCGAGTTCCGCATGTTGGCAGATAATATGCCCACCCCTAGGGACCACTATGCTACCATATGAGGACCTGGAGGCCAACAAGGCACGCGACTTGCCAGTTAATCCGTCTTAGTCTCTGAATTTACCAAATAAAATAAAATAAAATAAAATAAAAAATAAAATAAAATTGAACTCAGAATTTTTTACCATCATTCACCCTTGTTCATTCATTTCCCCTATCAGAGCAACATGCCGTCAATCACCAAATCTCATCTCTGGTCGATTGCATTGATTGCGATCATGAGAGGTACACGACGTCCGTGAAGTTCACGTCTTTGGTGATTCAGGTCGTGAGAATAACCCCCAAATTCAGTTATTCAAGTCACGAGAAGAACCCTCAAATCTGGCCGTATTCGCTCTCTTACCACCCAATTGTCTTTGACAGTTGAGCCAAATTTTCCTTTCAAATTTGCGGATGCTCATAACATTGAGCCAATAATTATGCTTATCCACTCAAAATTATAGCCGAGTTTTTTAGGGGTTTTTCGATTTTTGGATATCAAATTTTTTTGCTAAAAACTTTGAATTTTTTGCTTAGTTAATTGAGATTTAATTTGTTTGATTATGTTATTAGTGAAACCATGTGAGTATTTTTGGGCTTCTCAGGCGTTTGATATGTCTGCTAGTTTTTTCATCCATTTCTTTTCCTAGTATTTTAGTTGGTAACTGACCTCAGGAGTTGTCTCTAACTTCAAGTTTTGATTTCCAATAGTGTGCACTTGGGTAGAGTTTATGGTTGCTGGAGAATTAGACGATGGATCTAGGGCAAACCACGAGAGCTCAAGATGCAACAAAGGGAGATCTTCGCCTTAGATCTTGCGGTTGTTCGCGTAGGCACACCAGAGTCCGCGCCGGCATGAGAATTATGGCTCACTGGCCGTCGATTTTCGGGGTGAGATGGGGACAGCAGGGACTAGGGGTTTGGGGTTTTTGGGTTTTGATCACGAATTATGTACTGAGTATCAGTCTATCAGTATTTTCTCAAACAACACCTAACTGAGTATCTCACAAAGAAAATACCATGTGCACTCAAATCATTTAACTACAATGCCCACATATGTTAAACCTTACAAATTTCATAAAGAAATATGAAAAGAATTACAGCATTTGAGATTTTAAGATGAAGGAGGAATTTGGTTGGTGAAGAAGGGATGAAAACTGACATTCTGTTCCTTTTTAGAAGAAGAATTTGATTTTATGTAAATCGGTCTTCATCCAACGGTCATGTAATTGCCCCGTGTAATGATCTCTTTTAATCCTATGAAATGCAATACTGAAGCACGTTTTTACAACCAAATTTGGTCCTTCAATCTTCACCTTGTTTGCATAAACTGGTTTCTCTTCCATGGAATGAAACATCAATAAGAATTCTACCTCTTCCAGTTCTTATTACCTATAACACAAAACAACAAACACAACAGTAGACATGCAAACTCACAAATGAATTATATAGCATGTAATATGATTCACATAGAATACTTCACAGACATTAAAGACAATACATTCACAAAATAACTCATATAGACAATAGTACAGCTGAAAAAAATCCTAAACTACCATATTGTTCACAAAGAACTAACATGATGCAGTGTAACTACCTCAAACAATCCTTAAATCTATCAGTTAAAAGAATTTTAGTTCGAAGATCAGTAGGCTTGTTTAGAGTAGAAACTTTATCCATTTTCTATAACGCCCCAAAATTTCCTGACATAAAAATTGGAATAATAATAATATGGGAAACTTGTCTCACCGAAATGTATCGAAACCTCCTGCAGCCTGCGTATACTTAAGTGTAAAGAGTAAAAATAATAAAAATAAAATAAAAGGTGACGTGGCAACCATATGGTAGGTGACGAGGCAACCACATGGCCGCTAGGTGGTAGTCAAGTGGCAGCCCCACAAGGGGCCAACATATCCCCACATGAGGGAAATAGGTGCTGATTAGGGAGGAGATAAGTGTCTTTATTTGGTATGTAAGCCAAGTGGCATTCATACAATTGGTTTAAGTGCGAAAGGGGATGCGACCTCTTATTTCTGAATGCCCCATCCGTCCTCTCCTCTCTTCTCTCCCTCGAAGTTACAACCTACGCCCATCTTCTTTTTGTCTTTTCCATATTAGTCCCTCAATTAGCAAAATTGATACTCTAGTCCTTTGGCCATCCAAACTATTTAAACTAGTCCCTCGACTGCTCAATCAATTTATATGATTCCCTCAATGATCAAGCCCTTCTATACAAGTCCTTCAACTATAGAAGTCATACATATTGGTCCCTTGGCTTTTAAGGAGTTACAACTTGGTTTTAGAGTTAGGAAGTATCGATTTATAGTACAAAACTACTTGAAGTGCAATATATAGTCACTATTGGAAGTGCTATGAAGAAAAGGGAAATACAATTGGAGCAGAATAGTACATGAGGTATTCTTAGCATAAGGAAGTTTGGGTAAGTAATTTAGACCCTAAATTGTGATTTAGGACTTTAGATTATTACAGAAGAAGATGATTTTATAAGAAAATAGTATTCTCCCCCAGGTATTGAGACAACTACAGTATTGGATAAAACTCCTCAATAAAAAGAATTGGTTATATTTGGATAAATTACGAGGAGCTAACAATTGTTTGAGCTATTTGGAGAACAAATGTAGCGACATGCTCCACTTTGACATTATATTGTCTACTTTAGGTCTAACCCGCACGGTTTTGCTCTTGGCTTCTCACTCAAAAGCATCATGTCAGTTGGAGTGAGTCTCTTAACTTATAAATTGATCTCATTTTCTCTACACAGGCAATGTGGAACGAGGCTATCACAATCACCCCACCTAAGGGGGCCCAACATTCTCGTTGGCCACATTTCCAGTTGGCCTCTACTCTGATACCATCTGTAAAGTACTCCACTTTGGTTTGATATTGTCTACTTTAGGCCAAGCCCCCACGGTTTTACTCTTGAGTTCTTACCAAAACGGCCTCATGTCAGTTGGAATGGGTCTCTTAACTTATAAACTGGTCTCACTTTCTCTACCCAAGCGATATAGGATTGAGGCTATCACAACAAGGAAACTAATACGTTAAGTTCTCTATATTTATGGATGCTAAAGAAACGTAAGTTCTTTACATTTATGGATACTAAGGATTAGTTCCTCAAGTTTAGTAAAGATAAAAGAAGGAATTTAGGAAACTCGAAGTTTCTGCATAAGGTGCAGAGAACTTCGAGTCATTGCTTTGATTGAACTTAGCATTGATATATATTTTGTCCTTTGTTTTGGACAGGAATTTGGAAGAGAATCCACTTTGAATAGTAAGTAATGTGGGCTATCCTTATGTGAATAAACTTGTGCATTTCATTTATTTTTAAAGTAATAATTTTGAAATATTGATGATTGATCACTTGTGTGCATTAGATGAATTAATCGTGATACTTTGAAAGGTATTGAAAGTATTGATAAATAAGCATTAGTATGCATTGATTATCTTTGAATAATGGCTTGACTTGAATGGACTTATACTTTGAAATCATTGTTCATTAGCATTTGAGCACTATTACTGTTGCTTGTATCATGTGCATCACCGTATTTATTGATCTAAGCACAACTAAATTGTTATTCACTAAGTTAGTGAAAACTCACTCCCTCCATTCTACAATTTTATAGATACGAAAATGGATGCTTTGGAGCCAATGTTAAGAAACGGGATCGAGTACATACACGTGGAAGTGGGTGAATTGATAATATAAAATGGCAACTGTTACTACACTATAAATCAGTTCTTTAATAATGTGATGGAACCACCAAACTGATATTTTAAATACTAAAGGAAAATAGACATTGCCTATCGAAAGTATTGATACCTTTCCTAATGTAATTACAAAACTATATGTTTTCTGAGAAAATTATGGAACAAACCTTCATTCTGGAAATATCTTTCCTTGACTTGGTTTGAACATAAAAAATATGGTTTTTGTAAGATTTTTCCTGTGTTTAAAACCGATTTCCTTGTCTTTGCATAAAAAAGTATACAGGCTGTCGTATGTATCAATAACCCCCTATGGCTACTAATTTTCCAAAGATTAAAGTCTTACACTAAATGATCTTAAGATATGTTTAAATGGAATTTTTTGAAATAAGCCAATGCCATGTTTCCTTCCTTACCAAATTGAAACGGGTTCCACCAAAAGTATTTCTTTAAAGCAAAGTAACATGTGACATCATGGAATGACGTAATAAATAAGGGAAAATTTTGAGGTCGCGGCTATTTCACCTTACCAGTTTCAATAAGATCTCTAACGAAATCATATTTCACATCAACATATTTAAACCTATTATAAAACATCGGATTTCTACTCAAATAACTGGCACTTTAGTTATCAGTATGAAGAGTAAAAGACCCATCAATGTAACCTAATTCATGAATTAAACCTTTAAGCCAAAGCCCTTCTCTCAATGCATCAGAAACAACAATATGCTCAACTTCAGTAGTAGATAAAGCAATCAATTTTTGAAGATGAGATTTCCAACTTACACAAGAATATCAACCATAAAGATATAAGAAGATGATCTTCTTTTATCTAAATCACTTGCAAAATTAGAATTTGAGAAACCTCTAAGATAAATATTACCTTTGACTATGCTGAATTTAAGACCAAGACCCCGTGTATTTTTGAGATATCTCAACAAACCTTTTATAGCATCTCAATAAAGCCTACACTAGGTTAGACATGTATTTGCTTAGAATGCTAACAGAGTATGCTAAATCTAGTCGGGTACTTACCATTAAGTACATGACAAATCCTACAACATTAGCATAAGGAATTTTTGCCATTCTATCAAATTCTTCTCGAGTTTATAATAGAGAGCAAAAGGTAAAGCATTAACTTTTGCATTTGAGATATCAATAAATCATTTTTCAGCTTTTGAATATCCTTTATGTTATGACTTGCAATGGGAACATCATCAACAAAAAGAATGAGATATATTGAATTCCAAGGACCAAAGCCCTTAAAGAATAAGCAGGGATCATAACTGCTCTTCGAGAATCCCAAAGTTTTGATATAAGATTCAAATTTCTTAAATCATTGCCTTGATATCTATTTAAGGCCATAAAGGCATTTTTTCAAAAGAAATACTTTGTGATGATCTGAATTCACCTCAAACCCCTTTGGTTGCTCTATATATAAATTATCTCATCTAAGTCCCCAGGTAAGAAGGCTTTCTTAACATCCAATTGCTCTAGTTCCCAATTGAACTACGCAACCAAGGCTAGAAGAACTCTAATGGAAGTGTATTTCACTACAAGAGAGAACAGCTCATTATAATCCACTCCTTCCTTTTGAAAGAACCCCTTAGCCACAAGCCTAGCCTTATATCTCTTACCTTCAGTACTTGATTCTGGCTATTTAATTTTGTATATCCACTTACAACCAACTACCCTTTGGCTTTTGGGACTGTTTACTGGAACAAAACCACAGTTTTGTGCCACACAATCCCTAAAGCTTTACAAAGTGTATCAAATTATGTGTCACATGATTCAAGTCCATTGTCTATTCTCATGTACTTGATTTTCTTTTTAACTTGATTTTCAATAAAAACTAGTAATTTCACTTGTGCGTTGCAGGGGATGTCTTGACCGAATAATGTAAACAATTCAAGAGTTGTAATCACTATTATATATATATTCTTAAAATTTTCCAACTTATTGTTTGACATAATTGTGAGTAAATAAAATTAATCTTGTATCATAATCTATTATACACATTATAATATATTTGAGAAGGTACACAACAATAAACATAGCGATATACATTAAATAATTATGTTATACATTCAATCCAAATTTGAATCACTATTTACCATACATAGCTGATCAATGATTGTAATTTAACTCCAATAAGAAGTAGTTATTTGTGTTTAAATTGGTCGGCTAATTGATGCTTTAGGTGAAATTAAAATCCAATAATCTAATTGATGAAAACCCTAACAAATTAGTAACTTTACTACATATTAGGTGAATTAAATACTTTACTGCTTATAGGTGAATTGCTCTAATTTTTTAATGTTATAATTTTTTAATGTTATAATCAGTTAGAAATTATAGACATGAAATGTTAATTACACCAACGGAGTTGATTGTTTTAAAAGAGCAACGTAAAAAGTGACAATCAAAATATCATTAGACATTAATGAGGTAAGGATATGCTAAATATTATTAGGATACATGTTTTTACAGAGAAATTCCAGCGGATAGGAATACTAAGAAATATTATTGACATCTGAAATCCTGTGTAGTATAATGTACATTTACAGATTTGAACATAAGATTCTTTGTCATCTAACAAAAATTAAATCTATAGAAATTTAGAAGAAACTCCACCGCAGCCAATAAGCATCGGTTCCTTGGTATTTTATCCGCTCCCTCAAAGCATGTTAGCAAGCTTTGTGATAACTTCACCCTGTTCACCTAAACTAAAATAGAAAAATGCAAAAATTAATATGTATATAGAAATCAAAAATATATAAAGCCAGAGTTAAATTAGGAATGAGTAATACCTAAACACATTTCACACCATTATAAAGCATACCAAAGAACCATGGTACAGTGTTGGCAGTAAAGTGAACAAAAACAAATAAAAAATGAGAAACCATTGCTAATTTATGAGATTAAATAATAAATACATGGTAATAGGCTTACTGTTTGGCAGTAACTATGGTGCTATTATGCAAACCTTGCATGGCTTCAACCAAATCTGCAATATTGTTCAAATTGTATCCAATATGTCAGATGAGTTTGAGGACTTACAAGTTTATTCAACATGTATAGGTGAAGACAAACTTACCAAAAATGTTATCCATTTTATGAGCAGTTTGGACGGTAAATATCTGCAGCAATCAATAAAGAGGAGAAAACAAAATATAATGGACCAATACATTACAAAAAACAAGTTAACAAAACTGAAACGAAAGGGCAGTTTGTATAAGCTAACTCTATCAAAAGATTCAAACCAATAAATTGCAACAGCCACCACAAGCAAAATTAAATTGTAAATAAACCAGTCAAATCAGACTAGAAAAACTATATCAAGGGCAATGTTTATCAGATAACTCGATAAAAAACATGCACCCTCTGTGCATGAAACCAAATGGGTAGATATTTAATAATTGTATGCACCACAAGGGCAGAAAAAACTAAGTAAATGAGTGCGTATAAAACCAATAAATAAATGATGATGTTTGTTGTGCACTCCACTGTGCACTGAAATAAACCTATCAAAAAATATGTATGATGTTAGAGAGGCAGTGTTTAGAGACATCAATGAAAAGCCCTGAAAACTGAAATAAACTCAGGGCTTGTCAATCTTGATTCCTTTGAATTTCTTGTTACTGCAGGCCTGCATTGATGTGGCTGCATCAGAGATGAAAAGGTCATCCTTTACCAGTCGCTTGGAGAGAGTTTCATGAGGAGTTTGGACTTCATCATGGTCTAGAGAGTCCAAAGGCTGAAAATAGGAAAATAATATTAATACAATTTTTGGTAACTTATTTAAACACTGAGAGTACAGTTTGAGTCAATAATAAAAAGACCATACTTACCACATTAGACTCAACAGCAGCCACTGAATCAAACAATGGATCCAAGTCTGAGTTTGAGTTGTAACCCTTTATACAAATTTAATTACTTGTAAATAAATAAAAAAGCAAAATGACATGGGAAAAGAATCCAAACTGTAATTTACTGAGTAGTACCTCAGACTCTAATCCATCGGCTGTCTTGAGCAGCTCAATTTTGTTTTGGTTCTCCGAGATCATATTAATTCAATAGACCATGCCACCACTAATGGGTTCACTAGGGTACGATCTATTCTAAAAAAAGATCTCGGCCAATCAAACGGGATATCTCCTCTGGACAGCTCTTTGGAGTCAATTTCTGCTGAAACAACACAAATCAAAATATATTGGTGAGTAATAAATGAAATCATAAAGTTAAACATAACAACCAAGTTTTGAATTTTGTTAACAATCAGCCCACCATATCAATATGATCAATCAACTCCCTAGCCACCTTTCCTATTGAACGTCAACTTCCCTCGTCCCACAATATTAAATCAGCGTAACTCCTCTGGTGCTTAATTTTTTAACCGAATACTATGTTGTCAAACACCCTCCAAAAACCGTGTCTCATATTTAGTGCAGACAAACTCCCAGTTGTCTTTGATGACCTTTTTAAAGTAGGTAGCATCATAACATATAAGATAAGCCCAACTCTTCCAAGATAAAATTGAATTTATCTCGCCGTAAAACTAATGCCCACGAACCTGTGGTCACATTGAAAATTTTTTAAATTAATCCGAATAACAATATAGGCTATGATATACGCAAAGCAAAATTCTAGCATAATTATATATTTTTAGTTGACGATAATTCAATAATGGTTCAGGTAAAGCCAATCTCCTTCTCATCATCAATTGATACACCATAGGAAAAAGATAGTTGGCCAGATGACTGGGAAGAAGAAGAACTCATGTTTAAAAACCTAGCATATGTAATGAAGTGACTAATATCCAAAACTGTAAGTATAAAAGACATAACAGAATTTTATAAGTGTAAACTATATACCTGATGTGGAAATCCCCAACTTCTGAGATATTTTCGTCATGCAACAGTTTAGAGACATGAAATGATGTAGCCACACCCTTTGAATCACCTATTGGTTAAATGAACATAGATATCAAATGTTAGGCAAATTAGAAAATAAATGGGCAGATAATAACGATATATAAGTGGCCGAACATACCTCATTTTTTGTTGATACGACAGAGTTGGAGCAAAACAATGACAGGATCCTGCCTTGGTGTAGATAGATAATTGGTAAACTGATCAACATACTCATTCTATAGAGTTTAATAGAGCCTCTTATTACTACATATACCAAAGCAATAGTTAAAAAATAAGTAGACAATGGGTGAAATATTTTTTTAAATGGCAAATTAGCATCTAACAGTCTTACTCTAAATCACGAAAGTGGAAACTATTCCAAGTGAAGGACAGTCCATCAAAGCTAGTTTTTTAACAGTCTCACTGGGATTATATGCACCAATGATGTCTACATTAATAAACAAATAATGATTCAAGAGTTTTCCAAGATGAATACTTAAAATGTTTATGAAATACGATGGTGAGATAAGACAGACAAACATGACAAAAAGAAATGTAAGAGGAAATTTATACCGATCAAGTTAGGACCATCAACATTTGGAGAGTTAAGGACATCAATGAATAGGGTGAATTTGTAAATAGTTAGGAAGAACATTGGATATTTGTCATTGTACTGACGCTTCACCTTGGTCAAATCGTTAAAATAAAATCTACATGCATACGGTGTTGGCTTCTGTTGGCCCACATTCTTTTTGATGTTAAAGTGCATCATTGCATACAAGGCCCTTTCCCCTAACTTATCAACAAATGAAGGGATGTAATTTTGCGTGATGGTCACCTGAATTCTGAGCCCCTATAATTTAAGTACGTATATTAATGAAAATAATAATAAATTCTGTTAAGTATTTACAATCCAAAATATAATAGACAGAATATAAATATGCTAATTGTTCACTATATAAAGCCCAACATATGGGTAGACACCAAGCAAGTTTATTTTCACAATCCAAGTTCAAACAATGTTTTTTATAAGACACCAACGGTAAGAATAACAAAAAAAGTAAAAGACATCAAAATAGAACCAGTGAAAACTAAGTGCAAGCTGATAACTCACTTTTTTTTTTTTTTTGAACTTAAACACCTACAGTGAAACTAAAAAAAAGAAAAGCATAAGAGTAATGAAATATTCCAAACACCGACTATGAGAATTACAGAAAACAAAATAGTAATAAAATTATTACAAAAAAGGAATTAAAAATTAGCACTTCTACTAAGGTACAATCAATAGAAAATAGTTTATAAGCAAAATATATGCAAAAAGAGTTTTATTGAACTTCAAATACGGTAAGTCCTACACATATTAATAAATGAACTAACCATAAAATGTTCTAAAAAGTTCAATGAAAAGAAAAATTATTAAGTATTAATAAACTTATAAAAAAAATACAATGAAATAAACAAATTATCAAAAGAGTAATAATATATTCCTAACAACAACTATGAAGCTTGCAAAGGATCAAAACTTTTTTCATAACATATTACTAATTCATGTTCACAATTAAAGCCCAAAAATATAAAGACACCAAGTAAATATGTTCACAATTCATGTTCACCAAACTATTTAAAGCCCAACATATCAGTAGACGCACCAAGCAAGTTCATATTCATAATTCATGTTCAAACACTCAACTGCAACACGCATACTAAGACACCAACAGTGAAAATAACAAAAAAACAAAAGACATCAAAATAGCATCAGGGAAACTAAAGGCAATTGGATAACTCATCATTTTATTTGAACCTAAATAACCAACAGTGAAACTAACAAAAAAAAAACAAAAGAGTAATGAAACTATTCCAAACACCAACTATGAAACTTGCAAGAAAACAAAAGTGTAATAAAATAATTACAAAAAAACAATTAGACATTAGACTTTCTATAATAAGATACTGTCAATTAAAAACAGTTTTATTTGAACTTAAAATATGGTAATTCATTACAATATTAATGAATGAACTAAACATAAACTTTCCTAAATAGTTCAATTAAAAAACAGTTTATGGATTGATCTTATAAAGTTATGCAAAAATAGTTTATTAATAAACTAAACTGTTCAGTTAAAACTGTTATTAGTACAAAAATTCAATTAAATTGTTCCAAGGACTTGGCATATTAACAACATAGAAGATAAATCAATAAGATACAAATTTAGAATGAAAATTAAATAAATAAAAGTTAAATAGTAATACAATATTTAAACTTGAAGTACAGTAAGTATTTAAAACACTTTTTAAAATGTAGGTTCGGTGATTAGTGTATTATAATGCTTAGTTATTTAAAAGTAAGATAATGAATCTAAAATTAACTAAAATTTAAAATAAGTAAATAAGAAACAAATTATTTAATGAAATGAAGGTTAAGTGATTCAAATAATAAGAATCTAATTTATGCAAAACAATAAACAAAAACCAACAGATACAGATTATATAATTCGACAACAACTCGATCAACCTTATTCCCAGCTCTCTATTCTGGAATGGCACTAACCATTTTCGTGAAACCCAAAGTAGGAATACTACATTCTTTTGCAGACCTCTTGTGACATAACGTCGGTTAAATTTAACTGGAGCCATATAAAGAAATATTTAAAACAACGAAGAAGGTTTTCAATAATTCAATGCAAAAGCACAAGTCAAAGAGCAGATTTTCCCAATTCAGTCAGTTTATATCTAAGTTTAAGAAATTTGTGTGCGGAAGCAGACCAGGTTAAATAAAAGAAAAAATGAACCCTAAAAATCGTGGGCTCTGAAAATCAATACCAAATAAATTAGGGTTGCTAACTATACCACTATCCATGGTGAAAACTTTCCAAAAAATGCAATTGCAAATCAATTAGGATACTATAGATTGACTGTAATTAGCACTGGAGATTTAACTTAAATAAAACAAATTTACCCGAAATATAGACACTGGCGATGGTTAACTAGAGCATGAATTTTGAAATTATTGACGTCGGTCAAAAAATCTCCTCGAGATAAGATCTCAATTGATAACACTATCCGAATTAGGTATTCAAGCCCGCGACCAATATAAAAATCTAACAAAAAATTTTTGAATATAGATTAGGGTTGCAGATTTAACAAGATTAAAGGAAATTTTCTTAATTAGAGATAAGATTTCCACTGATAGATCTCATCTGAATTAGGTATAATGGATTGCAAAATATTGTGTAGATAACCCCAAGATATTGATATGCATCCGTTCACTGCTGATTATTCAGATCGATCGAAACCAAAGTAGACCATTGGGGTTATTCTAGAACCATAGGTCTCCAGAACTGGAAATGAACCAGGTGTCAAACAATAGGCAGAAAATAACGGCCCTTTTTCTTATATCATATTCAATGTCTTCAATTGAGGGTGAGAGAAACCTAAGTAAACAGAGAGGAGTGGGGGAAAGCAATAAAAGGAAAGCGTGATTAATTAAAATTAGCAACTTAAAAAAGGTTAGTGTATAACTATGTATTAATTAATAAAAATGAAAAAAAAATCAATGGCCAAGATTGTTTGGATGAAACCAATGTCCAAGATGAGAGTGACCAAATTAGAAAGTGATTTTGGGTGGGAAAATGGGAAATGGAAACTAAATTACTTTAATGTGTGTGTGTGTGTAGATATATAGATTTTCCAAATTTTAAAATTTTTAAAAGTATTTGATTTTGGTTTTAACAAGAAAGTCCATATGTTCCTAGAAAAATCATTTAAGAATAACAAGTAGTATTTGAAACAAGAGCAAGTAGCTTGGAAGCTGGCACCCAAAGGTCGGCATGCACATATTCCAAGATAGAAACAAATTTGTGTTTGCCCTCACTGAAAGGTAATCTAGTCTGTTTTCCTAGAAGACACTCCTTACAAAAATCAAGTTTATTTAGCTTATTTTTACCCAATATTTCTTTTTCACTAAGGTATTGAAGTGTCTTTTTTACTAATTTGTGCAAGTTTGGTGTGCCATAATTTAGACATATTTTCAACATTTTTAGAAATTACAACAACATTGAGAGAAGTAGGAACATTATTCACAAAGTACAAACAGTTTCTTTTTGGCTCAAGGACAATCATTTCAAAATTATAGTCAACCTTAATATGTGTCTTCTTCACATGGATGTCATAATTAAGATAATTTAACACTCCCATAGAAATCAAATTTCTTTGAAGTTCAGAAACACATCTCGCTTTTTCAAGTTTTAAGTACATAACTAGATTTAAGTTTCAAAGAAATAGTACTTGTGCCTTTTATGTCACATGCAAAATTATTAGCCATTGAAACTTATCCATTATTAGTAGGCTTAAAATTGTTGGACCAATACCATATATGTGACAAATGAAGAAGTACACCTAGAATGAATGATCCATTCCTGGTTTGGGTTAGTAGGAGTAGCCCCGTAGGTTGTCTCATTCATCTCAACAGCACCAGTAAAAACAGCATGTTGATTATTCTTCATATTTTGAAATTCTTTCAACTCATTTATCTTTTGAATGCAGTCTTTGATGAAGTGACCATTTTTTCCATAATAGAAACGCTTATTCTTCTTCCTTTTATTGTTACTTTTCCCAGCCTCTCTGTTCTTTTCTCCTCCCCCTTATTTTTATCTTTGCCTCATTTATTCTTCTTATTGTTGTGATAAGATGAAGATGTATTATTATGATTATAAGGATTTGAATTATTATTATTGTTGTGATAAGATGAAGATGTATTATTATGATTATAAGGATTTGAATTATTATTATGTTTAGCCAATAAAGCTTATGACTGATTTGTTTCCTTATGTTCCGATCTCTTAATTCTAAACCCTTATTCCTTAGCGAAGAGGCAATAATAGCCAGTGTAAGTGATTCTCTACTATATTCTAAGGCATTCTTCACATCTTTATATAATTATATCTATCACTAACTGAATTCAAAAGAGCCATGCAAAGTTGATCATGAGAGATGTTTTCTTTACAATTTTTCAAATCTTAAGACAACTTAATAAATCTATCAAGATTAGTCTCTAGATCAAGCGTAGGATCAAATTTAAATACAGTGTTTAAGCAAGTAACATTTATCAAGAATGGTTTTAGTAAGATAAAGTTCTTCTAATTCTGTCCAAATTTAGTAGTGGTCTCTCCTACCTATGGGTGGGCATATACATCAAGTTAACCGAGTTAAACCAATGAACTGAGCCGAACCGAGCCGAAGCGAATTGGTCGGTTTTTCCAGTTCTCCAGTTTGGTTCGGTCGGCTTTTGAGAAGTACATGTGAATCGGTTCGGTTAGCGGGTTACACATTGTAATTCAAGTTAAACTGAGTTAACCCGACTTGAGTTGAACCGAACAGTGTCGGACTGCTCGACTACTGAACCGAGGTGCAAACATTACATGTAATTTCTTCTTGTTTGTTGTTTTGAAGAAGAGAAGACAGAAGAAGAGGAGACAAAATACTTATTATATAGACATTGAATGCAATCCAGATCTATAGATCATTATAGAAATTTCTTTTCTGTTAAAAATTTAATCAGCAACCAACAGATCTACTAATGATTCCACTTACAACACAAATCTACAAATGAAGAATCAGCTAAAAGCCCACAACAAGAAGTATTAGAAGAATCCACCCAAAGCACAAATGCACAACACACATATCAGAAAAAGGAAAAAAAAATAGATAGAGGAAGAATATGGATGAAGCTGAAAACCGATGGCCTAGATCCACAATGAGCTCAAATCGGCTTGAAAAATGATAGATAAAGCCGCCACTTTCGGAATCCTTTTGAGCAGAGAAACTCCTTGCCAAAAGCTTGATGTTTTATTCCAATCTCGTCTCCTATCCTATGACTGTGTGTGAGTTTCCACCTAGAAGAGAGTGGGACGACAGTTGTCATGTTTTATTTTAGATATAGCCCAAGAAATTCTCACATCAGAAGAATATAAGGGTTAGTGTAACAACCCGCTCCACTTTGACATGATACTGTCCGCTTCGAGCCTAAACTCATGGTTTTGCTCTTGGGCTTCTACCCCAAAAGGCCTCATGTCAGTTGGAGTAGGTCTCTTGGCATATAAACTGGTCTCTCTTTCTTTACTCAAGCAACGTGGGATTAAGGCTGTCACAATCACTCCACAAAAGGGGGCCCAACGTCCTCGTTGGCCACACTTCTGGTTGGGCTCTGCTCTGATACCATCTGTAACGACCCCTCCACTTTGACATGATACTGTCCGCTTCGGGTTTAGCCCGCACGGTTTTGCTCTTTAGCTCTCACCCAAAAAGCCTCATGTCAGTTGGAATGGGTCTCTTGGCATATAAACTGGTCTTGCTTTCTCTACTCAAGCGACGTGGGATTGAGGCTGTCACAATAAAT
>CAVNYN010227276.1:0-20954 GCA_963692815.1 Nyctanthes arbor-tristis
TGTAGAACGTATCAACTACCCCCCTCAAGTAAATGTATCATCTTCATATTGTATCACTCCAGATCACTCGTAACACCCAGGCACATGAAAAGAAGTCATCCAAATTGCTTATTTGTTCAATTACCTAAAATCTCCCTAGTCTATTTTTTAATCTAATTATTTAATTAGTAATTAATTATCAATTAATTGAATAAAATATGAACCTAAAGAAAAGAAAAAAGATATTAAGTTAGGATAAATCACATGTTCAAATTTTAAATTCAAAAATATACCAACAGATATTAACTACGTGATCTTTGAAATATTACGTGATAATTTAAAAACGAACTTTAAGATCATGTTTAGATAATATTTTTTTAGTGAAATACGTTTAGATAATGATTTTAATATATTAACTAATTCGAAACCCCCAATTAGAAATAAAAATAGTAAAAAATTCCCTTTGAAAAATGCATGCAGCCATGCAAATGTTATGTGTAAATCTGCAAACCATTAAGTGTAAATCTGCAAAACAACAAAACAAATGTAGATTTGAAATTTATTAGAAAAAAGGGTGCCAAATCTAAATGTCTCTATTTTATATTTATATTTAAGGGTTGTTCCAGAGCTAAGATTTTGGCCCGAAACAAAGGACTGGGCCCAAGTGTAATCTATTATCTATTCATCGACTTTTGTTTTATATTTTTCTAATTTCTTTTTTTTTTGACAAAATATTTTTCTAATTTCTAAGACCTATACAAAATACATGTTACACCAAAAAAATTCCATCACTCAGTCCAAATAAATAAAAATAAGATAAGTGTATACAATATTTCAATTTAAATAATAAATTGGGCCTCTTGTATTGGGTAAATTTAACGAATACTTACTAAGAGTTTGTTTGAAGTTTTTTATTTTTGCAATTTATAAAGGGAATTTATAATAGATGAAAATGAGTGGTGGAGATTTAATTGAAGTTTGAAATATGTGGTGATTGTTGAGTAGTTGTCAAATCAATAGTCAAATCATAGTAGGTGAATTTATAAATTGATAAAATAAAGAGGTTCAAACAACCCCTAAATTTCAGTAATTTAACTACTAACTTATCGAACTTTCAAATGTAACTATTAACTCATTAAACTTTAGACATTATTTACCATCTATCACTGTTTTAGCTGCAGATTGCAAAAATTTATTTGTGTTAGTGATATGGCTAACGGCTATATCTAGAAGTTATTAAACACTAATCTTTATCTATATTCTATCTATATCTATATATCTATATATTCTTAAATTAAGGGTAGTTGTGTCTATAGGCACTGCTATTTTCTTGCTTTTTTTACGCGGTATCTATGGGTATAGCTACATTGCAGTAACCTTCCTATTTTACCGCATCCATCTTATTATCTTCTTAAATTAAATATCCTTTTATTTTTCTCTCTCATATCTCTTGCTTCAACTTTCCTTCTTTGGTTCCAATCTTCTTCCATCCTTTCTAAATTCTTTTTTTTCCCTTGCATTTTGATTCAATATTTCCATCTATAGAGTTTCAATTTCTAACCCTAAATCAACCGCACATAATCATTTTTATTCATGAGATTTTCACAGAATTTTCACAATCAATCCATACGAATATTCCAGAATGACTGGCAAAATGTACTAAAAAAGTATATTTAGGGAGTTACTCTAATAAATAAATTAAGAGTTCAATATCGTGACTTAGGATTCACCAATCTATTAATTGACCGATTTCTCATATGGATCTGCTATCCCCAAGCCCCGTCTCACTTGATGTCCGTCCAATAAAATTGTTACACATGTTTACAAATTTACAAGTCAGCATTTTCTTGGTTAATCAAACATTAGTTAATTAATTAATTAAACACGTGTAACGATTTTATTAGACAGACAACAAGCAAGATGGGGTTTGGGACAGCAGATCCGGACCGTGACATTGATCGGATTCTAAAAATATTGAACAGCATCTTTTGCTGAAATGTAAAAGGAATAAAATTATTAATGTGATATAGATGGGTTTCACGATACTATAATTTTTGCTTATTTGTATTCTAATTTTAGTCTAACTTAAAATATATTTCTTTACAATGAAAGGCAAACCCAACAAATGTAAATTCTAAATTTTAGTACGTTACATATGTACGTACGTCTAATATTTCCTATAATACTATGACGCTTAGGTTAAGTTCTTTAATCGCGTCATGAGTTATTCCCTATACCAGCGAGGAGATAACGATTTCACATCATAAAATACCTTGAAGTAAGTTCGTAATTTAGAATGTATAGCACAAAGAAAATGATAAAAAAAAGATCAAAGGTCTCCAAACTAAAGAAATATTACATTGTATTTAATAAAAGCAAACCAACCAATTCAACAATAAATATTGTATTTAAAGAACTTTTTCAGAATTTATATGATCTTAATAAAATTTATATTTTAACTTCTTATGATCTTTACAATTAAGTGTTATTATACTATGCATTCCTTAAGTTTGCCAATAGTTTACCATACAAATAACAATCTATTTGGTCAATATTCAAGTTTAATCCCTCTCACAACATATCTTTTCTTAAAAAGCCAGTGTTGAAACATTAACAATTGCAATATATAGGCCGTCATCTTTAAAAATATGTTACCCTCTTATTGAAAATTTTTTTTAATCAAAATTGAATATTTCAAGTAAATATATAATAATTAGATTTCGTTTCCTGCTTTCTATAGTGTTCCCTTATATAGTCAAATTTATTTGTGAGTTCAATTGATTGCTAAATACTAATAAAATAGATGAAGATAGATAACATATTTTTATTTGATGTAATGGGTTGGAGAGGAGTTGCCATGGTGTAGGATTTGCACCATTTTAGTTAAAGATGTTCCACCAAAATGGTGAAATATGATAGAGATATATATATATATTATTTTAATATTGGCTTATTCTTTTATTGGGTAAAGTAACTTCTTTAGTTTAACATTAAATATGAAATAGAGTGACACAAAACCTACATAACCCAACCTAATCCTTGCGTTGATTTTCTATTGCATTGGGTTGGATTTGATAAAGTTTTTTTCTAATCGAGTTAAGTTTTATAATAAAGTCACTCTTTTAGAGTGACACAAAATCTGCCTAACCCAACATAATCCTTGCATTTATTTTCTATTGCATTGGGTTAGGTTGGGTTGGGTTTTATAATAAAGTTTTTCTAATCGAGTTGAGTTGGGTTTAGGTTGTGTGCTCTTCCGATCTCTTACTAATCCAAAGTTGGAGGCCTGTTGGTCTAAATTTAAAGTTTGGGGAGAAAATTACAAATGGACGCAAATATTGGGGGCCTATGCTACAATTTATCATAAAGTTATGAGAAAATTGCAAAAAATGTCTCTTTTGAAAATGTCATGTGCAAAACTAAACCCATTTTAAAACATGTGCAAATATGTCACTTTTCCTATTTTTTGGACAAGTTTGCCCCTGAAACATTGATTTAGTAATTTTTTTAAACAATTCCCGACCATAGGGAGGGTTTACACTCCTACTAGGCCAAAAAAAAAGACTTCTCCTTCTCGTACTTGTGTCATTACGTCTTCAATTCCTCCTCGTTCCCCCCACCCAAATCTCGCCCAAATCACCAAAAATCCCTCTTTCCCTCCTTGAAATCTAGGATCGCCACTCACCTACAGATTTCTTCTTCTCTGACTAGTTTGTTTTCTGTCTTTTTTGTGCTTGGTTTTCTTGGTTTTCTGCTTGATTTTCTCAGTCTTCTGCTCAAACGACTTTACAGAAGACTTCCCATTTCGATTTCATCAGTTTTGGTGCTCGATTTTAGTGTCGTTTTTTGTTCTTATGGCATATTTTGGTGCTCTATAGGTTGTTGTACTTATGGAGGTATTGCCAGTTTCCTCTATCCGTGGTGGGTCCATAGTGGTATCTATTTCTGTTCTTCATCGATACCTTATTAGTGCAAAACTACGGCTCAACGTCAAGACATTGAACAACTCAACCTACCAAACTAGGCCCTCAGTGATTGCTTTAGGCCATATAAGGCCTTTTTCAACTTGCATACCTTATCATCCGCAGTTGAAAAACCTGGAGATGGACCCATGTACACGTACACTTCTTCTGTTAAGTCATCATGGAGAAAGGCTTTTTTAAATCAAATTGTCTCAATGGCCAATCCAAATTAGCTACTAGTAACAAGATGACTCTAATGGTATTCGTCTTGGCCACGGGAGCAAATGTCATGTCTCCTGATACTCTATCCCGTATGTCTGTGTGTAGCATTTTGCAACCAATCTAACTTTATATTTTTCCACCATTCCATCTGATGTATACTTTATCGAGAACACTCCTTTACGCCCCCACTGTCTTATTCTCCTTAAGTAACTCGACCATTTCTCAAGTAGAGTTTTTTTGGAGGGCAATAATTTCTTCCACCATAGCCGATTTCCACTTGGGCTCATCAAGGGCCTCTTGAAAATGACTTGGAATAGGTACATAAGACAATTGAACGGTAAATGCCAGGCGATTTTTTGATAAGCAATGATAAGATATGTAGTTAGACATGAAGTAGACAAAGTTAGAAGAAGACTTTGAGAATCCCAACCTATCTGGTTCTCTACTATCACAAAGACGATATCTCCTCTCTTGATCTAAAATAAGAGAATCAGGAGTATATGAAGTTAATTTGGGATCAGTAAGAATTAAAGAGACATAGTTAGGTACCTCATTTTCAATCTTAGAAGAGTCATCTGATGGCATGGTAGAGTCATTAGAGGAGGTATGAGAGTTTGGATCATGTCTAATAGCATCAATAGGCTCTGAAGGATCATCAACATTTAACGGAGAAGGGGGTCCGTAGGTATTCTCATATAACACTTTTGAAACCTAGGAAACCTAGGCCTACCCCTTTGGGTTTAAGATTATAATTCTCTTTCACTTCCAAAAATCCAAAACTTTTTTCCTCCAACCACATTTGTTCATCTTCTCTACTGTGAGTCTCCACCTGAAGAGGAACAATCTCCACATCTCTAGAAAAATAAGACTGGGATTCACAGAACTCAACATTCATAGAGACGTAGTATTTCCCAATTGGGGGGATGAAAACATTTGTAACCTTTCTGAGAACTAGAATACCCAGGAAACACACATTTAAGAGCACGAGGATCAAATTTATCTCTAAGATGAGAGTGTATATGAACATAGCACACATAATCAAATATCTTAGAACAAATATTTAAGGCAAAAGGAATAGATTGAAAATGTGAGAGTGCCCGCAGAGGTGTTTTATAGTCAAGGATACGGGTAGGCGTTATATTAATGAGAAACACAGCTGTGGTAACAGCATCAGTCTAAAACGTTTGGAAACGTGCATAGTGAAGCATGAAACTCTAGTCACTTTAAAGATGTGACGATTTTTACACTTCGCTATGCCATTTTGTTGAGGTGTATAGGCACAGGTTGTGTGATGGAGTATACCATGAGTTTTGAAGAAAGAAGTAAGAAATTCATTCACAAATTATTTACCATTGTCAGAATGAAAGGTTTGAACTTGTGTATGAAATTGGATGACAACCATTTGAGAGAACTATGGAGTCACATGAGCCACGTCTCCCTTTGATTTTAACAGGTATACCCCACATACTCTAGTGCAGTCATCAATAAAAGAGACAAAATATTTATGGCCAGTATGAGGAGTAGAGAAAAGACCCCAAAAATCAGTGTAAACACAAGCAAAAGGAATTGAGCTTTTATTTGAACTGGCTTTAAAAGGTACACAATGATTTTTAGCAAAAATACATTGTTCACATCGCATACTTGAAGAAGACGTATTCTGGAATAATTTTGGAAACAAACGTTTCAAGTAAACAAAAGATGAATGACCTAACTGACAGTGCCACAAAAGAATTTTAGCTCGATAGGTTTTTTGCTATCTATTTGAAGACTACATCCATTTTCAGTTTTCAGCTCACTTATTCCTTCCAAAAAAAGATACCCCTCTTTATCTGCCAGTGCCAATCGTCATCTTTGTTTGATTGTCTTGAAATACACAATCATCAGCTGAAAAAGTTATTTTACAATCAAGAGATTTTGTAATTCTACTTATAAATAAGAGATTAGTAGTAATGGTAGGAGCCAATAAAATAGAGGATAAAGAGAAAGTAGGTGAGAAAGCAACATTCCTAGCCCGTATAATGCACATTGGAGTTCTGTTAGCAACTTGAACAGATTTATTATGAGGAATTGTTAGAGAATCAAGAGTAGAAGAAGAACAAGTAAAATGAGCAGTTGCTTCAGAATTAATCACCCAAGTGTTAGATTTAATGCCATTTATTGCCAATCTAAAATTACCTTCTTGAGGAGATGGTCGAGCTACATGTGAAGCAGAAGACTGGATGCCATCAGAATAAGAAGTGTTGGCAACAATTGCTCTTGAGTTTTTTCTATTTAGATCGGCCTCTTAGCTTACTTGAGTTTGTACCACTTGGGATACCCGTTTTTCTTTCAATAGTTATTGACAATATGTCCAACACCCTGACAAAATGTACACACTTCATAGGATTTTGAGAAGGTAGTGGGACTGGAACTAGCTCTTTTGCTTCCATAGTAAGTTGTATCTGCTCCTCATGGAGGACCATAGAAAATCTTCCTCAAGACTTGGTAATGGTGAAGTATCCAAAACTCGACTCTTCACTTGGTCCAGATTATAATCAAGGCCGGCAAAAAAGATATAGACTCAGTCCTTTGCTATACGCTTGTTTAATTTTTCTACATCTTTAGCATGTTCCATGTCATTCGCTCTTCTATAGTCAAGTTCCATAAAGATTGAATTCATCTTGGTCTAATACTCAACAAAAGGTTGCCCACTTTGGCATAGCTGAAATGACTGTCTCATAAATTCATATACTTGAGATGAGTACGATACAACGAGATATCTTCATTTGATAGCATCCCAAACATTCTTTGTTGTTTCACATTGCACGAAGTGTGCCATCAAGTTATCTGACATAGAGTTAATAAGTCAAGACTTGACAATAGCATTCTCAGCCACCCATTTCTCGTAGCTTGGGTAATCTTTGTTTGGAGCAGCCTTTAGACCAATGATATAACCCATCATCTCTCTTTCGGCCATATACATTTCCAACATTTGAGACCATACACAATAATTGTTACCAGTCAACTTAATCTGAATTGGAGATGATTCATGGATAGCATCCAATTTATCAGTCATTTCATAAGTCATAAATTTCAGCCAACCCCAAAAAAAATCCAAAGACAGAAAAGCAAAGGAAAACCCAGGAGGCAGAGAAGCACCAAATTTCAAGCCGAATGAAGACAAACCTTCAGCCCAAAAAACAGAGGCTCAACTTTAACCCCAAAAATAGAGGCCCACATTCAACCCAAACACCAAAGACAAACCCCTCAGCCCTTCAGCCCAAATTTACAACAAAGATAAACCCTCAGCCCAGGTGTAGAGAAGCAGAAGCAAAGAGGCAGAAGGGAGTTATCGGATGAACAGTAGCACCGAGGGACAGTCGCGCGAGAGGAACAGTCGCGCCAGACGAAGAAGTAACCGGAGATGCGAAGGAACAGTAGTACCGGAGCAAGAAAAGTCTGGTTCTCAAAGCTGCTGTTTCGAACTGGTCCGAAATGTGAGCTGTTGGGCTGAAATCGAAGCCGCAGTCGGCGTCAGATGGCCACCGCGACGTCGCCAGCGGTGGCGGAATGGCCGAGTAAGGTCGCCGGAATGTCGGTACGCCGGAGAAGTGGCCGGAAGATATGGGTAATTGAATGCGAGGTGCAGTTAGCGTTAGGGTTCCTAAAGCTCTGATACCATGTTGTTTGCAATGAAAAACTTGTTCTTTCATTTCTTGACAAAGAATATATATACAAGGTATACTAATCATTTAGCAGCTATATACACTTAAGTCTTTAGTATTAATAGACTATAAATTTTGGTACATATAGTTTTATATTCAACTCAATATTAATAAAATATAAAAGTAATAAACGGGAATTAAAGTGCAGTATCCAAATGACGCTGTCTTCCCTTTAAGTTCAAAATTCAGCTACTGACGGTTGGCCATTTTCTTCATTCTTGGTTTCTTGCTGCCCCAGTTCTTCCGTTATGTAATTCCTTCCTCGTGACACTGTGACGGTCTGATAACTAGATTGGAGCTCATGCATTATACAAGTCATTTGCCCTCATAAGCTAACTGAATTTTAAAGTAGCAGACTTTATATCTCATGGAAGCTGTAACTCTCAAAAACTAACTAGATTGGAGCTCATGCATTATACTAGTCATTTGCCCTCATAAGCTAACTGAATTTTAAAGTAGCAGACTTTATATCTCATGGAAGCTGTAACTCTCAAAAACTAACTAGATTGGAGCTCATGCATTATACTAGTCATTTGCCCTCATAAGCTAACTGAATTTTAAAGTAGCAGACTTTATATCTCATGGAAGCTGTAACTCTCAAAAACTAACTAGATTGGAGCTCATGCATTATACTAGTCATTTGCCCTCATAAGCTAACTGAATTTTAAAGTAGCAGACTTTATATCTCATGGAAGCTGTAACTCTCAAAAACTAACTAGATTGGAGCTCATGCATTATACTAGTCATTTGCCCTCATAAGCTAACTGAATTTTAAAGTAGCAGACTTTATATCTCATGGAAGCTGTAACTCTCAAAAACTAACTAGATTGGAGCTCATGCATTATACTAGTCATTTGCCCTCATAAGCTAACTGAATTTTAAAGTAGCAGACTTTATATCTCATGGAAGCTGTAACTCTCAAAAACTAACTAGATTGGAGCTCATGCATTATACTAGTCATTTGCCCTCATAAGCTAACTGAATTTTAAAGTAGCAGACTTTATATCTCATGGAAGCTGTAACTCTCAAAAACTCTGAGTATGCTGCTAATCCCAAGTATTGTGAGCTCACTAGTAACATCCCAATTACTGAGGAAGATAATACGTAGGGAAGCGTAAAGGCCGGTAAAAAATTCTCAATCTCTAGCCTACGGGAATTTATCAGAGCCAGGAAAACTGTAAAAACTTCATGGAAATATATTTGGCATGGTAACATCCCCCAAAATATCTCTATTTTCTGCTGGAAAGTATGGCATAAACGGATTGAGACTGATGATGTCATTATGAAACATTTTCCGTCTTAAGTGCCTATGCTGTAAACCAATTGAAACTCCTTTACATCTCTTTCTCTACAGTGAAGTGGCTTTCTTTGTCAGGGAATTCTTAACAAAATTGTTCAATATTCAAGTGCACATCTCTTATTTCTGTCCAGGAGCAGTTACTTTCACTGGTACCTTTCTTCTGATGATGCTAAACCTGGCCACATCAGATCCATTGCTGCTATGCTTATCATCATATGGTTTATTTGGGGTGAGAATGAAACTAAGCACTGTGATCTCTCCATGGACCCTAGACGATGCATCATTTTAAAGTGCAAAGACTTCCCCTTAAGCTTATCTTGAGTAAGGAATTAACGTCATTAGACTGGAAAGGCGATTAGCAGATTATCATGGAACATTGGAGCAGGCTGGAGTTGGATGTGATTAAAAGGCTTCCTTGTTTTCAAGCATACCAGGGTCTACAGAACAAGTTGTTGACTGTATCTACCTTTGCAACTAATAATGGGGTGTGGTTAGATGGTCAAATTTATTGAAAATTCATTCGGGACACAATCCCAAAATAGCAAGTTAAACTTATGGCAATCAAAGAGCTTAAAAAGATATAACCAGTATTCTCTTCTGAATACACACAATATTTTATAGAAACCGATGAAAGATAACATAATACCTCCTTCAATAGTAAAATAAGATATTAATAAGGCTCTCTAGCGACTAATTAGAGACATTAAAGTTTCATATACAAACATAGAAAAACATGAAACAGACTTGTATATTAATCGATGCATTCAGGGTAAATCCTGAATTATTTGATTTGTTGGAATAGCTACAGGCATGTGGAATCTGTATGGAGAAATATCCTTTATCGTCTCTCAGTAGTTCGCAACTTGGGGGACCGGATTGCATATTTTGGAGTACCTGAAGCTCTAAGCTCTTTGGTGTTCTATGCCTTTGCTCCTTTGGCCTCCATGTACAGTTGATCAATGCAATCCTGCAGCGTACGTTTAAAATTTAGAAACGAAGCCACATAATACTCTTCATAAAGCAATCGCGCACAAATATACCTCAACAGAATACAAGATTGTAACTCTTTTCCGTTCTATAATCTACTAGTCCAGTAATGTCAATATAAATCATCATGCCCTGATACTAAAGAATTGAAATGCAATACAAAAGAAGAATCAAAAGCTATTGAGCAATCAGCTTGATATACCTTGTAATGCCTAAGTAATTGTGGCCTCTTAAGCTTGAATGTTGGAGTAATTAGATCCCGATCAATGTCAAAGGGAATTGGCTCCAGATGAACTGCTTTCAACATGTCGAAACCTCGAAGCTGAGGGAACATTTGGATCAGAAAAGAGACCAAATATATAGCGTAGAAGCAATGATGAAATTTTAGAAACAACTACATACATTATTCCGTTTTGCAGTGTCGTTGAGCTCATCCAAAACATATTTCCTGGCATTCAAGTTACTGCACAACGACTTGAAATCACCCTTCACTTCATTATTTGCAGCCCAATTTTCAAGTGCTTTTGTCTCTGGTACCACCACAGCCACAAGAAATGACTGAAAGCTGTTTCCATAAACCCAAATCTGCAAAGCACCAAGTCACTAGTTATTTCAGCAATTAAATGGGCAAATGCAACATTTATATAATCACGTATCAACAATATATTTATATATATATATATATATTGTATATATATATATATATTAAACGAATGGGTTCATGGGAAACTTTTGTTTACCTTTTTTGCCCCTCCATGTTTGAATTGAAAGTCCAATATGACCTTAATTAATAACTAAAATTTATATAAAATATATGCAATTATTTTACGTTTATTTATATTGTTATTATAGTAATAAATAATACAAGAATTCTAAAAGCCAAAAGTCTTTTCATTTTCACTTCAACTACTAACTACATTCTTAAAACGTGAATTTGAATCATTTATTAGAAAGCATGGGATGATTATAAATTTATACTTACGGAAATTATGGCGTAAAACTGCAAACTTTATCAAAAGAACCCATCAATTTTGGGGTTTTGAGTTTTGGTTCTAAATGTCATTTCATAGCTCATAAACCTAATCATATTTGAATTTTTAATTTTTTTTTTTTTTTACCACTTGTGGATTTCTATTCAAATTTGACATCAATATCTATTTGCATAAATAATGAATTTATCTCAATGTTATCTATTTACATTATAATTTTAAAATTTTTAGGGTGTCTTTTCTTGCATAAAATTTCAATGTTTAGGCTTAAACTAAATCACCATTTTAAACTAAAAAAAGGCAAAATTTTACACCTTATTGTACATTGTTTTATGTAATACATGCATCGCACGTGCTTACTACTCGTGAACATAAAAGTGTAGGTAAATAAATAGGAAACTCCAAAAATATGCATCCGGGAGACTTACTGATGTTACAAGGGGACATCGTGAATAAGTGCTTTCAATGCTTTCCACAGCAACATATTCCCCTTGTGACAGCTTGAATATATTTTTCTTCCTGTCAATGATTTTCATTGCTCCATCCGGCTGCCACTCCCCAATATCCCCTACAGGATTTCATTTCTATATCTTACAAATAGAATTGCTTAATAGCCAGATCAGATTGTTTAAATATTAATATTCCAAAACTTGTCCAAATCCATCCATCTAAAGGGAGATATTCATTTTCTCCTCAAAACTGAAAAAATATCAATAATAAATAAACAAATAACGGGAAAGATTTTTGGTTGCAATGTTTGAGAGTTTACCCGTATGGAACCATCCATCCACAACTACTTCTTCGGTAAGTTCCTGACGTTTATGGTATCCAGAGAACAAGGTATTTCCACGTAAACAAATTTCCCCACGTGGCACACTAGAAAGTGCATCATATCCCATCTCAGGCACAGATTCAAGTCTTGCTTCAATAGTAGTCATGGGAACACCAACAGTTCCAATCATCGGGAACACATTGGCTATGGAAGTGAAGCATCCACCACAACTTTCCGTAAGGCCTGGAAAGAACATGACATGAAAATAAACATCAGATAATAGAGAAATCGAGGAAAAGAAAAGAAAAAAAATATAAGACCATGGTACTAGGGTTGCTATCTTATGACATCTTCAGAGACATCTTTGATATGTAAATGGTAACAGAATCAGAAACACAGCATTAGACTGAATCAAAAATCAAGTTCTCTGGTGACATCATATGAGATTATTATTGGATTAGAAGGGCAATACTATGATGCCAGCAGGCTGCATCTACCATGGTTTCTCCAACTTTAAGGTTGCAACTATTGTTGTTGGGAAAAACACAGAGCAATTTAAGTTTTCAAGTAAAAGATTTCACTCTAATTGAAACTCTTTTTAATACCATATCCTTGTGATAAAACACAGCAGCATGTAACTCTCAGGAACTCCTCAATATGCTTAGGCAAAGGTGCAGCTCCAGATAACATAAGACGAACTCGGCCTCCAAATCCTTGTTTGATCTGAAGTCATAGAAATCAGCAAGGAAAATTTATTTATTTATTTTAGAACGCAAGAGTAGAAGTTCAAAACCTTATCGAAGACCAATTTGTCCAACAGAGGTGATGCTTCCTCTTGCCTCAGTCCTTTCTCCAGATTCTTTAATTTACTGTCAGCATTTTTTCCTTTTTTCCATTTAGAGAAGGCAAAGTGAAAGAAATAATTATTCAATAGGGGTCAACAATGACACGTACTAGTTGTATGCATACTGGAAAAATGCTTTTCTCAGCGAACCTCCAGCTGATATTTTATCCATTATGCCTAAACAAGCAGAGACCCAAAATATTAAGCACAATAATTTGTATTTCTTAGAAACACACAAACTCATATACCTGTGTATATCCGATCGTAGACCCTAGGAACTCCACAAAAGATAGTTGGTTTTAACACAATAAGATCCTCAATCAAGTATCTAATGTCCTGCAAGTTAGCAGGGAATGTTGCTTTAGACTTTTCAAACTAAATGCTCCAGAGTCAGAATCCTTATTTAGTCGAAGAAATTTAGCAACAAGATAATGATCTTACGCCTTGCCAAAATCCTATTGAAGAACCCTGATAAACACAGTAACTCTCCATGATTTGATCAAATATATGAGCTAGCGGAAGATAGGAAAAGTATACATCCTCTTCAGACAACTGCAAAAGGAAAATATTAGTTAAGATTGCAAGTTAATTCCTGGGCTGGAGGAAGAAACAGGAGAATTTGTTGTCCATTTAGAAACAGTATACCGGTTTGTCAGTCTCTAGAAGAAGATGATCCACAGATAAGACTTCTGCCATGAAAGTGTCATTATTTATAATGACACCTTTTGGTTCTCCCGTTGTTCCACTGGTGTACATTATAGTACAGGTGTTTGTCTTCTGCTTTGTGGGAAGATCACCATCCAAATTTCCCTGCAAAGACAAATCAAAAATCAAATTATCACACTATCGTAAGTGCCTAAAGTCATGAACACGTTATTCATCCTGTAAGTTATAAATCCACATCTTCTCACCATTGAAGTAAATTCTGCCCATGAGAAGCAGGCTATCCCAAGTTCCTCAGCTGCCTCCTTTTGCTTGTCCAAAATATTTCCAAAACTCACAATAGCTTAACAAAGGATAGATATGATTCATTCATATAACTTGCACTTACAAGAATGAACAAAATAATCAATGAATGATAAAATAGAAGATTCACCTACTTTTTAAATATGATGTACATTTGGAGAGGCATGTTAGGATCTGCAGAAAAGACTCAAGATGGTTATTGAAGGAATTCCTTAATTTTCTCTTTTCACAATATAGAATATCTAATACAACCTGTTTATTTAACTAAAAATGAATTTCCAGTTATATTGGAAAATGTAAATTATTCAAATAAGATATTTGTAGAACAATGATAAAGAGAGACTTTCAAACTCCGGGATGGTTTGTACTGAGTACATGGAAGTAGCAATGCACCACAGCACTAGACATGCCCAACATGATCAAAGCAGAACTTCCCACCACATTTAACGATTCAAACTAACATGGACAATGCTCATTGTATTCCATCTCTCAAGTCCTAATTACCACCTAATTGTTAATAGAAATCAACCGGACTTATTAAAACAGAGTATCAACTGACTTAAATAAGGGATTTGCTCTTCATTTCTAATTCTAAAATAAGCAAACTACTCTTGTAAAATCATGATAGATGCATACATTCAGACAGTCAGATACTTTTACTAGCATAAACAATTTGCAGAATGTATGGCTGCAAATTTACATCCGACTAAAAGAGAACATACAGCCTGTAACTTGCTCTCTTGGACAAACACTATGGAAACTTCAGCGTGGTTGATTATGTACTCCACTGCATTTGCACCTACACTAACGCAGCAAAAACCATATTCAGATAACAACTCAAAACAACCAATTACTTCATTATTGAACAATGGGAAGCAACATACCAAGTGTGTCATACAAGGGTACATAAGTAATGGCATGGGCATTGCAAGCCTATAGAAGAATACAGAAAACTAATCAACGTCATCATTACACAACCTAAACTGGATCGGATTACAAAATTCCATTTATAATCATAAAATTACCTCCATTGACATTATCCATTCAGGGCAATTAGCTCCATATATGCCACAGCAATCACCCTAATTATAATTAAACACTAGTGAATGTGATCATAATGTATAAAGATAAGCATTTTTTCCATTCCGGAGTTCTTTTAAGCACTGGTGAAACTTACGGGATTGACACCGCGGCTTCGGATGGCAGAGCCAATCTTAAGGGATGTATCATAGGCCTCCTGGTACGTGAGCCAAGCATAAGCGCCTGCCTGTTGATTTTAGGGATAATGTAATTATTACTAAAACCGATCATCGTTTATTTAATAAAATAAAATATAATAAAGATGATCTAGTACCGATAACAAAAAATAATTCAAGTACAACATTGCACCTTTCCGTCAATGATTTGGCGGCGACCAAGCATCGGACTTTTGGGATTCCGTTTGACCGACTCGCTGCATATAATGCAGAAGCATTACAGAGCAAATCAAAGAAATCCATGAGCAACTTTGAATTATTAACACAGGAAGATTTTGTTACAGAAATGAACAGCAGGCTGGGGCGAAATTGTGAGTGGGGCTTGGGCATAAGTTATTAAAAATTCTAAGATTTTAAAGAAATAACTGGCCTATTAGCTCAGTTGGTTAGAGCGTGCGTCGTGCTAATAACGCGAAGGTCTGCATGGGCCATTTTTTTCTCCTCTTAACCCCAAGCCCAGATCAACTCAACATTATGAAAGAAACAAACTACAGATTAAAGTAAGAAACCTGAAGAAATCCCAAGGAGAGTGAAAACCAGAAGGGATTTCCATGAGACCATCTTTAGCATAAATGCAGCGATAAACTGGTCCTGCTGAAGGCTTGCCATTTTCAGCAGCTCTTGCTTCTTCAACTTTTACTGTGTAATCCCACATCTTGCCCAGAAACAAGAAGGAAATCTGTATCGGGTTAGTCGATTTTTCAGTTCAAATTAAACACACATGAAAGAGATAGCGAGTGAAGTTAAGAATAGGAGGCAGAGTTTGTTGAGTGGATGAGCAATAAATATGAATGCTTTTACTGGTGAGATGATTACCGCTACTACTATTTCATTTATGATGCTAGACTTTGGTAGTTGAAGTCTTTATCCCCTTTTTTCTTCTCGGCCCCAACATATGAAAAAAAAAAGAAAAAAAAAAAAGAAAAGATCGACACACATCATTCTATTCACGATACTGAATATATTCTACTTTGCACACAGACATTATCTATACTTTTGTATCAGCCAATGTGGCTAGCATGGGACTTCCCCCGAGTAGCTGACATAAAAGAGTAATACTATTTAGTATTACAGGTGTTTAACACCCTATTAAGGTGATATTAAATGATAAGTTAAATGAAGCGGATCATTTTTTTTTTTTTTGAGTAGATGAAGTGAATGATTTATTTATATGCATTTAATTTATTTATAATTTAATGTTATATTGATTGTCACCTAAATTCATGTTAGTATAAATGTGCTTGCTTCATATCATTTTGCTATAAAAATTATTAAAGCAATCCATACACACACCTACCTACAAGCGCAAATAAATAACCATTCAATGCAGCCAGCAAACCCAAGTCCCTTTCACAATTTTCTTTTCTTTTGACCTTTTTTTCCATTTTTTTTTTTGAAACAACTATATTTGTAAAAAGTTTAGGCAACACTCATAGTTTGAATTGTGTGCAGTTTTAGATGCTTAAATTTCAAACATGAAGTCTTAGATTCAAATTACACATACCCCTCCATTATCTCCCATTGTATCAAAAAGAAAGTTACAGTTGTTAATTCATTCAAGTGGTCTTGGTCTCTATGACAAATTTAATACTACATAAGGTGACACAAGAATTAGAAAGTTCATGTAATGTGCAAATTAAATACAATTTTAATTTAAAAAGAATAATAATGGGTGAAAATAATTAACAAGATTTCAGCAAATTGCGAATGATGACGATATATATATTCGATAAATTTTAAGAAGCCAACCCCTTAAGTACGTGTAATACCACGTGGCATTATTGTGAGACGGGACGAGCCAAGACTGGGACGGGAAATCTTACCGTGAGAAAAACATTCTCACTGAATTGGGCCTAGAAACACACGCAACGGAAACTTAAGCCCAGAGTAAAATGTTTGGGCTTAAGTAATGGGCTTCCATATATTGTTGATAGGAAAAGTACCTAAAAACCACGAATTCGAAGGTTAGGGTTTTAGATACAGTCGATTCAGCAATCAGCACGCTTGTGAGAAGAATAAAGAAGAGGCTTCGATTTTCAACTGCCAAGATGTTTCCCGGAATGTTCATGAGGAAACCGGATAAGGCGGAGGCGCTGAAGCAGCTCAAGACTCATGTGGGGATGTTCGGAGTTTGGGTTGCCGTCATTCGAGTCACTCCTTTAATTCTTCACTATTTCTCCGATACCAAAGAAGAACTCAAGCTCGAGATTTAATTCCCTATACAGGTATTAATTTTATTATTTTAATTTAATGGTTTCACATTTCAATTCAACCATATCCTGGGTATTTGTGAATTTATGCGTTTGCTGATTTGTGTAGCGTTTTGCACTAATTTGTGTTGGGATGAAATTTTGATCCTTTTTTCGAGTTATGTAGCTTTTATGTTGATTATCATTGTCATTTGTTAATTAGCCTAATTGTTTTGTTGCGTCATGCGTGCATAGAAAGTTTAATCTTTTTGATCGATGCTTAAAAAATTAAATATTATTTTCATACTCTGTGTGATGGGACACACTTGAATAAGGTGTCGCAGAATGGAGATAACTCATTTACTGCTAACCAATATATTTGTCGCAAGGCGCTATCTTATTTTGCTATGGTGATTTTTTTTTTTTTTTTGTTGTTGAATTACCTAATATTAGATATTAGATTTCAAAGAACGTGAAAAGTGACACTGGTTTCACAAAATTCAGTAAAAAAACAGCAACGCACCACCAAAAATCAGCTGCGTTTATCAACCACAGCTGCAATTCTATTAAATGGGAACTCAAATTTACAGAATTAAGAAAGAAAGTTGAGAAGAGAGAAGAGAGTAGAGAATTACAGAGAGAACAGAAGAGAAGAATCGAGAACAAAATTCCTAACTAACTCTCTCTTTCCCTCAGCCTTCCATATATCATGAAAAGTAAAAGTGAAAAAAAGCATTCAGGAATTAAAAACGTAAGACAATGGAATAAAATAATAAAGGATATATAATGAATTAAAACGGCATCGTTGCAATTGTATTCAAAATTCTGTTGGCTTGACAGTTGCTCCCCTGTTTCTTCGTGTTTTCTTCATTCCCCAATTTGGCAATTCTGATCCTGCTTCCCCCAAATGGCCTCACGTGACATGACAAAAAGGTTAACTTCTTTGCGCCTAAGATGCATAATGTTCTTGTTACTGGCCACTGCAATTGTTGCGTTACTAGGTGATGTTCTTATGGTCTATGGGAGTTCATGAACTATTAGTTTCTGGTTATGTCAAAAAAACTATTCTAGCCCCCTGGTTCCCGTGACCCTCTCTGCTCTCAACTCTCTGGTTTGCGCACACTTTCTATTTCTGTGTGTAGTGTACTTATCGGTTGTCTCTCTCACTATTTACATAAGCTACTACCTGGAAAGATATTTCAGGAGAAGTGGGAGAATACTACTGATTACTCAAACATTTAATTATGCATGCAACTTAGAAGAGTTGATGTGAAGCTATTACACTTTCTACTTCTATTTAGATGTTGTTTGAGTTCTTGCAATTTTGTAGTGGAGTCTCTCCATGTTGGTCACCTGTGCCTGAATAATTTGATTGTGAAGCAGTTTTTGTTTTCATTATGTTACAATACATGGTATGCAGCTGGTTATATTAGCGTCTGTTAAAACTGATATATTATTGTACTTGATTTACTATTAGTCAAGCTTTCACAGCGTTATATACTGTCAACTTTTAACTCATTCTCGCTAAATTGAAGCGTTGTTATGGTGCTCTTGTACAGCTTCTCTAGGAGGAAATGCAAAGTTGGAGAAAGAGTTGGTTGAGCCAGAAGTTCATGTTTTCCTTGAATTTTCTCTTCTTAGTTTTCCTAATGTGCTTTCTCTTTCTGGCCTGAAAAACCTGAGGTAGCTGGATTATATGAACTAAAACTCCATTTTCTAGTCTCTTTTTTTGATCTTTAGGGTTAATGTTGATACCGTGCTTGTGTCTACAGATTGACTGTAATGATTTTGCTATATTTTGGATAGATGGTAGTTGATTATTACAGTGGTTACAATATTCTATGAATAAAATGCAAGCATGCGAGATGCATGGGTTTATACAGCAAATAAGCCAAGTGCTTTTGGGAGGCTCTTAAATACTTGTCAAAAAAGATGAAACTGGGATCATTGTATCAAAGTGATCCAAGCAGGAATAACAATAACAATTTGGTAAAGTTAGCACATTTTCAAATAGGTTGGTTTTAGAATGGTGGTTGGGATTGTAGTCAGGTCTTCCTTTTTTCCCCCCTTTGGTTTTTTTTTTTTCCCCTGGTGGTGGCGGTGAGGAGGATGTTTGCAACAGAATTTTAGGAGTACCCTTATGTGTGGGTTGTTGATTGGTTCCTGAGTACTGGATATAATCTGGTATTATTCTTTAAAAGTAACCTCCACCCGTTTGAAGGGCATTATCTTTAAATTATGGATTACGTAATTATGCTTAATGGAATAACTATTAGATTGGCTTGAAAAACAAAAAAGAAGACAGAACCTGATTCATTGTGCATTTTTTATATTCTTGCCAAAGTACAAAGTTCTAAATGCACCTGTTTATATATTCGAAACTAATTATGTTTCTGTTTTTCTGTACAAGAAGATAATGAACAGTGGAAAAAGAAACAATAATATCAGGAAAAGATATACTTTATTATTATAGTTACGTAGAAACATAGACTTTATTCTATGCCTATAGCATATTTTGATTAGTGAATGCAGATAATTTTAGCTTAATATTTTGATAAGTCACCATCTTTGGACCCTTAAGTTATATATATTAAAGAATCAATTCCATCTTCTGCCTGTTTAACACGGTTAAGCAAATGGGAAGTTATTAATCAAGCAAGATTTGAAGCTCGAAAAAAAACTGACGCATCAAGCATGGTATCATCTGTAACTAATGGTCGAGTTTGTTAGCTTGGGTGTTTCTAGCGAGTCGACTCTTGTAGAAAAAGCAGAAGAGCCTTGCTTTTCTGGTTAAAGCTAGTTGAAGCTTCTAAGTTTTAACTAAACAATAACTGGATGAATAAACCACGTTAAAAGAATTTCTTCCTTAAAAACACCTTCCACTCCAACAAACTAACAATACACCCATAAATTCTTCTTCTGCGTATGCCAACATGTACATGTACATGTATCCATGAAAATTGAAATATCCATTTTCAAGTTGAAAAATTTTTATTCTTTTCTGAAAATCTCTCATAATAATATTCTTTATATGTGTCTATTCCTCGAGAAATATTCTTTGTCTTACTATATCACATAACAAATTATTAGTTCTTTTTAGTACCATCGATGGGGAAATTACTGAAGGCCGGGCTACAACTGAGTATTTTGAAGCAGGAAAAGACCCATCCTTTGTTTCAATCAAAATGAGTCTTACAACTTTGTTATCGACAAATCATGATTTAAAGTAAAAGTTCCTAAAACCACCATCTACAAGCATAAATCCCCAATTGCTTCAATTGCAAGCAACTTGTGATCTTATGAAGACTTGAAGAAGGCATTATAGGGTTCTAAGAATATCATCCTTGTGTTTCTTTATATATATCAGCCAAGTAAGTTCAAATTTTCCTGCCTGATCAAACCATGAAATACAATGAGATTTCTCACTTTGGCCACCCCTATCACAATCTTGAATCTGAATACACAAAAGTTCCATTCAAGTGTGATGGTTGCAAAGAAGTCGGGATTGGTTCTTCCTATAAGTGTACTGAATGCAACTATGATCTTCACATGCATTGCGCCCTTCCGTCCCCCTCCATATCCCACCCTTTCTACACAAAATGCTCCTTCCAATTCCTCGCTCACCCTCCCGGGAATGTAGCCCGCTATTGTAACGCCTGTGAAAAGGACATTACAGGATTCGTGTGCCACTGCAGGGCATGTGGGTTTGATCTCCATCCATGTTGTGCCAAGCTGCCTATGGTGCTGGACGATGGCGAAGTTAAGTTGTTTCTGTATAAAAAGG
>CAVNYN010227277.1:0-15878 GCA_963692815.1 Nyctanthes arbor-tristis
TGATGGACGAAAATGAAATGCTGGAATATCTTTGTGGGACGGATGAGAGTAAAATATAACCTTTTGTCTTTATATTTTACTTCAAATTAAAGGTAAAATACTTTTAAAAAGAATTATATTTAAAAAAAAAGAAAATAAGGTTAAAAGGGTCATTTTAACAAAAAAATTGATAAATTTAGATAATAAGGTCCATTTTGCAAGGATTAGCATATGTTAGGGTTGAAATCGCCAAGTTAGAAACGATAGCGTCTATTTCCGCAATACTAACAAACAATAGGGTCCATTGGCGCAAATTACCCATTCAATTAAACACAGTCGTATAGCGCGCGCCAAAAATATGCTAATTTCCCTCAGCAGCAGAGTACTCACTTCGTCATCAACACCCTCTCTGGGAACAATCATCAAACACTTTCCCGCTACAAAACCCTCCTCCATCAGATTTCGCTCAATTTCAATCCAGAAATGCACCCAGGCTCTTTCCTCTAGCTCTGGACCCTCCACCGCCGGCGGCCTCCATAATCCACTTTCCCAGGCCTTAATGTCGCACGAAAAACATCAAATTCGTGTCTTCATTGACTGCCTTCTCCAATGGAACCAGGTTCTATACGTAATATACAACATTTTTATGCGTGTAAGTTGTAACTCGTATGACTGGGATTTTTCCTTTTTTTTTTTTTAAACGATGGGTGCATTAGAAGATGAACCTTACCGCGGTGAGAGAGGAAAATGAGGCGATGGAAAGGCATGTAGAAGATTCTTTGGCAATTATTGATCCCATTTGCAGCACGTATCTTTCTCATTGTGGAGAGTCTTATGAAACTTTGAGTGTTGTTGATGTTGGAAGCGGAGCAGGGCTTCCCGGATTAATCCTGGTTATTGCATGCCCCGGTAATTGTTATAATCTTCGTAATATTTATAAGTTACTGTTGAATATTTGCTTGTAATATGTAGGATCACGCATGAAGATTGAACTACATTTTATGCCCCCTCTATTTTACTTGGTGATTATAGGTTGGAAGGTGACATTATTAGAATCTATGAATAAGCGATGCACCTTCTTGGAGCATGCAGCTGGCATCATTGGCTTGCTAAACGTGCAGGTTGTGCGAGACAGCGCTGAGGTATATTCTCTGTGTTCAAAATTTTTTAGGCCTGAAGCCATGTTATTACAATCAAATAAGTGCAAGCTATCAAGTGAATTAATGGTTCATGCCCTTTAATGCAAACTTTCTTTATTTTTTATTTTTTTGGCCACTGCGAATGTTTTGAGAAACAAGCTTTAAAACTGCTTTAAAACTTCTCATCATTGACATTAATGCAAAACTCCTTATTAATGAAATGTAAATCTTTAGATGCACCTGGGTGGTGCTTTCTTAGTGGTCAATTACTGCCTTAGTGGCTTCAAGTAGTGCTATTTCTCTCTTTCTTACAATCTAGGATTCAGTCACATTATTTCTTTAATGGATTGTTACCACCTGGGTGGTGCTTTCTTAATGGTTAATTTCTGGCTTCAAGTAATGCTAATTCTCCCTTCTTACAATCTATGGTTCAGTCACATTATTTCCTATGAATTGCTGTCGGACTATATTTGAACTACTTCAGTGTTGTATGCTTAATGTATATCTTGGATATCCACTCATTTCTCCTATATATTATACTCATGATGAAGTCTAAGTAGGACAGTGTTTAGGATAAGGTGGTGAGTTCAGAGAGAGCTTTGAAGTTGCAGTTGCTCGAGCAGTTGCAGAAATGAGATTTCTAGGTGAACACAAGTTAATACTGCTTTCATGGTCTAATTTGGCTTCAGGCTTTGTAATATTGGTTATTATATAACACCCTGAGCAGTTTTTTCCCTTGATATGTAGCTGAATACTGCCTTCCTCTAGTCCGTGTGGGTGGTTTGTTTGTTGCTGCTAAGGGTCATGATCCCCAGGTTTGTCGCAGACATGGCAACCTCTATGGATTAGCAATTGCACTGGATATTCAGTTTCCATTTTCTTTCCCTTCTACCTCTTTGCATACATTTTTATATTCAAATAGCATCATAGCATATACATGTTTTCACATGATTATGAGTGAAGCAACATAAGTGATACATGTATTTGTGTCTGTATATTATAAGAATATATGTACAGGCTTGCAATATTTTAGGTATAAAATTTCCATTTTTTAGGAGGAAGTTGCAAGAGCAGAAAGAGCTATCCGTTTGATGGGTGCTTCTCTTTTAAAAACATGTCCTGGTATGTTTCTATTGATCAAATTTTGTTTTGTTTTCCTTGTCTGTGATCAGTAATAAACTAAAATCTAAGCAGTGAAAATTTATTTGATATTTTAGTAGTTTCCTGTTGTTTTATCTCATGCTATCTTTGGGAATGAAGTGAAGTTTTCTCTTGCTCAATATGGTGCAGTTTTCATTACTTTTAGAATCAGGGTTTGCACCAGTTCTTTACCATTCTGAAAATGATTTCTTTCCCTGGAATCCCATGATAGCCAAATGAATTCTAAAGAATTTACTATAGTGAGCTTCATCTTGATAAGATTGCTATTATTTTTGGTCCAACAAAATATATTAGTCACTGGAAACTTGGTTTCCACCTATATCCACCAGACTCATTCAAATGAAATCAAAGTCAGCAAACATGCATTTCTTAAGTTAGCTTGTAATTTATTTTTTTTTTTCTTTTGTTTCAATCCAGTGGAATCACACAGCAAATATGGGCAAAGAACAGCAGTTATATGTCTCAAAGATGATTCCACTCCAAAAAAATATCCTCGCTCTCCCGGTACACCATCAAAATTACCTCTGTAGAATAGATTCTTAATTAGAACACCTTTGTATGTTTTATCTTCGTTACTCATCTCTTGTCATTGGCTATATGCATGGACAACTGGAATCTGCTCTTGTAATTTGATTGCAAAGCGAACTATGTACTTGATGTTGCTGTGTTCTTTAGCTATTTTTGCTTTTCTTTAATTCTCCCTTATGTCTCACTCCCTCCATCATTACACATCTAATATACTTTAAGGAAGGGCTAGATTGGAAGAATCACTAATCGTCAACAGGAAGTTTTGGGTTTGATCAGTGGGAACAACATCTACAGATATCTAGTTCTTCCCTCTCCATATCTGCAGTGGTGGGAGTTTGTGAATTAGATATTCCGTTTATTGTGATAATAATTGCTTTTTTATGTTAGTCATTCACTTTTAATGTGGTTATTAGTTTTTGGCAAACTAAAGCTTGTTTGATTTTCACAAAAAAGAAAATAAATACAACACTAAAGCTTGTTCGGTGAAACATAACTTTTATCCCTACATTTCATAAAAACCACGATTGTTCATAATTTAAACAACTTATAATCTACTTCAGAGGTGCGCTTATTTAATTAGACTTTGTTGCATTGCTACCTGGTCCTATCACATTCCCTCTAAACCTGTGAAAATAAAGAACAGGAGGTTCTTAACACATGCTGGAAAAAGTAAAAGTTCTCCATTTTCTGGTACTAGGGATGTAGGGCTCCTTTTTGATCCATTTTTCACTATCTACAAAAATTTTAGCTTTAGGCCCACCTCTTCGGTTTCCAGAGTTGGGAAATGGCAGATGAACATCACAGTAAACTAGATTTTCCCGTAACTTTTGACTTTCAGGAAATTCCAGAAACCTGATAACAATGGTCTCTTTTGCATGTTTCGTTATTAAGGATTTTGAATTTTCCATCTTTCTGTGTTCATCATGAAATATGTCGACACCAAATACTAATAGTGCCTTACATGAAGCTTAAATAAGAAATGCAATATTTTTTCTGTTTTTATCTTACTTATCACATTGTCACTTCTAATCTGGAGTAACATATCTGCAGATCTTCGAATTTGCCACCCCCACCCAACACACACACACACACAAAATGAATAAAAGAAAGGAATTGAAAGAGAATTAAGTAAATAATTTAGTGGCCAGATTATATAATGTTTATTTATCTTATGCTTGGAGCGCTTCTGCTTGATGATGTTTTTAAGTTGGTCTAGTCTTGATGTGGATAATGGGTTCTTTGCATGTGAAGGAAATTGGTCAACTAACTTCGCATCTATGATAGAGTAGTGCGACTCTTCTTTCTCTTTGACTGCTACTATGTGCTCACTCATGCTTAATTATGCAGTGTATTCAAAAAGTCCCGTGGTAACGATTCACAAAATATGCTAGGAAACTTTTTGCTTTAATGATATCGACTCTAATTGATTGCATTTACTTGTACAAACCTTTTTCCTTTGATTTTATAGTTATCATACTTTCAGATGGCATATCAAAAGTGATTGGCTGCCTACTCATTTGTGTTTCATGTGTCCCTATATGTCTTGGAATCTGTTTCCTTATATTTCTGACTTCTTGAGAAGTACTTCACCTTCCTGGAAATATGTCAAAACTATTATCTGGCTCTGATGTGATGCACGCATCAAAATCATAAACAAGTTTGAAAAAGGAAACTTTTCGGTATTTTGGTGCTGCATATGATCATCAATGAAACTATGTTTTTGTATTTTTGAGCTCCTTTGGTGTGTCTATATGTGCAACTAATAAAACCAAATAGTGTTTCACTGTGTGCGTGAAAGTGACCAAAGTTTAGATTTCCTAAGGTACATTTTTCACCATCCTGGCTGCGCTTGAATTTCCTTGCATGATGACACACAGAGGAAATAGAAAAATAAAGTAGCTTGGTTGATCATGGTTGGCGTGAAAATGACTTTCATGTGATACTTATGTTAGTTGTCGAGATCTCTAGTCTCAGCACTATTAATCAAATATTTTATTTACACTGAAAATTCCATTGGCCATTATAAATTATTCAGAAATATACTTATATATCACAAGAAATTCAAAAATAGCTAAGTTATTTCAGTTTCTTTGTTTTGGATATGTTTATTTTGCAACATGTGCCTGTTTTCAAAAGTTTGGAAGCTTGGGTCTCAATTCCATGTTAGGTTATGGATCTAGATGTGGTAGAATCTATTTAGCTATATTTTTGCTTCCTATTATTCCCAACGGGTCCCCGATTCTAAGAGATTTGGCCCAATCATCCTATTCTGATGGAAATGAAACTCTATGCTAAACTGTCAAAGTTTGGCCCAATCATCCTATTCTGATGGAACTCAAACTTTATGCTAAACTGTCAAAGTTTGGCCCAGTCATCCTATTTGCTCCAAGAGACCAGATCGGAAGAGCACACGTACTCAAAGCAACTTTGTCACTTTCGTTTACCTATCAAATGGCAGGACTTTCTTGTTCAGGGAACAAACTTCTGATGGTTAATATTTATTATGTGATATCATGCCAGGTCGCTTTCAAGCCTTGTTGCTGACCCTTATTTGAAATTATCTCACAATTGGAGCCATTTGAAATTTCCCTCATATGCATAACTAATTTAGAAGTTACTATAATCCATGAATGTGGCATCCAACTAGATTAGGATCCTTGATTCATTACTGACCATACTTCTTTCCCTCTTTAACATAATTGTTCTATATACTTCTCTCTAATAAGGTCCATTACCTGTATTATACTTTTCAGCTGGGACAGATTCCTTATGTTGCAAATTTTACATCATGGGATGTACAACTTGTAAAGCTGTATGTTCTTTTTACTAAAAATTATGAATTATTGGAAACTACTTTAGGAAGTGGCTTTCTTGTTATGCTGAATCATACTTTTTCTCCACAGAGAATGACTTGTCTCCTTTATCTTATTAGGATAACCAATAAACTTTAATGTCATAGAGTGACATGACATTTTAGTGATTAATTCACATTTTATTTACTTAATTATTATTCTGGATTTTCAGGGAACATGTAATACTACGAATTATATTCTAAATTGTGCAAGAGTATTCGTACTTATGGCGTGGTCTCTTTAGAAAAAAAAAAAAACTGAGTATGTATTTTTTTTTAATACTTCAGTAAGTATTGCTAAACACGTGGTTCCATATGCTACAAGGTCATACTGGCATTTGCTGCTCCATTTAAACTTCAATTTGCACTATTTAATTGATCTTTTTGTTAAAAATATTCTTAACATAAAAGTCATAGATCTGATTGTAAGATTTCTCTTAAATCATGTTATTTATTTTTGCCTTGTCTCCGGGCATCTTAAATTTGAGACTCGGACTACCATTTGTATTGTGTCTCAATTAGTTCTCTATGTACTCTATCGAATCTACTTTTCATTGTCTGGAAGTAGGGTCCATTTAGAAAGTCTAGGTAGTTTAATTTTTCTATTTTTCCTGCAGAATTTTGGGATCTTTTTGGCGCAAATAATTTTGTAATCTTGTTATTGATAGGTAAAAAGAAATTAATCTTAATTAGGTTACTCATGTTGAACCTAAAACCGTGTTGACGGAAGATTAGACGTCTATGTTTGAACTCAACTGTGGACTGCTAGGAAAAAGGTGGGTTGAACTTTTAACTGTTTCTGTACTTCTTTATCTGTAATGTAGTTTTCTTAATCAAGGCTCGAATCCTCTGTTTAAGTCCTGTGATTAAAATAACCTAATTAATCACACATAGGTTAAAACACGTTGAAACTAAACAGAAAATGGGGTAGTGTAGTCTAATCTAAACAAGGTAATAATTAATCATCTAATTTTCTAACATTTAAATAACTGTTGCTGATGGTTAATGTACGCAGATAGGTAAAAAGATGTTTGAAATTAAGCAGACAATTGGGACCACTTGCCCACCTTAAGCTCTCTCATTTCATCATTGTTAGGAAGCAACAACCAAAATGAAGTTAACTGCTCTTCCTAAACGAAATATATTACAGCCTGAAAATATATTTTACAGGAGAAACTAAAACTCGAAAATTCTGAAGCTCAGTTACTGCCTTATCTTATTTTACCATGATTGCTTGATTGGGAGGAGAATAATAATATTTATAAAACTTCACTCTTTACCCATACTAGTTATAAAATACACAAGTTCAAACATAGAAGTGATCGAAAAGCTCAAAGCACACCAAGAAATAGGACTAAAAGGAGCATGCTATCCCATATTGGTTGGCTTCACTTTGTATGGATAAACTCAGAGTCCACCTGCGTTTCCTCTCGGAATAGCATCTTTTATAAGACTATATATCTAAAACTCAGAACTATAAAAATAGAATTTGGGATTTTCGAATGTTTTAGAGGGGTAGAAAATTAATCTGCCAAACTTTAATGTCACTGTCCAGGCTAGCACTGTATAGGAGATAGCTTGCTCTGTTATCTGGTGGATTGGTATAATCTAGTGCCACTGTAATGCACTTCACTGGTCCTCGATGTCCTTCCAAAACTGCCAAGCAAGTATATGATTTTCCAATGCCTCTCCATATCCTCACCGTTTTATCTGCTGAGCCACTGCAAACCAAATCTGATATAGAGGCCAAGCACAACACAGAATCAGTGTGTCCCCAGAGTGTCCCGACCGCCACCATGCTACTGCTAAAACCATCCGGCTTGGCCCAAACTACTATTGACCCGTCACGAGCACCGGAATAAATTATCAACCCATCTGTGCTCAGTGCCACTGCATTAACTCCAGATTCGTGCTTCTCCAGGGTGGTAATTAAGGTATGCTTCCTTTCTTCTGAGCTTTGCTTCCATACTTTGATTTTCTTGTCAGATGATCCAGTATAAACAAGTCCATCGTTGGATAGCGCGATGGTGTTTATTGCATCATCGTGTGCATTTGCAACTGATTCCAAGCATTTGAAATCGGTTGTCCTCCATATTTTGATAGTTCGGTCCCAAGAAACTGAATAGAGTAGGGATTCATCACTCGACAAGGCCAGCGCTGATACTGTATCAACATGATGAACCCATGTGCATTTCTTGTGGCGTCGAACTTGTACGTGGTTCTTCGGTACCAACAGTTTGAGTGCCCGGTCACTTAAAGTTGGAAGAGTTGCCAACTGTACAAACTTCTGCTCATCATCATTATCATCATCCAGGTTATCAATTCTCCAAACTCGGATTTTATGATCTTGATGAGCACTAATGATTTTATTAGCTAAAACTACAAGAGCCTTCACTGCACCTTTTCCTGCAACAACCATGTTAACATCAATGAGATTCCCATAGTCGTTCATGGAGCTGAACGAGTTGCGTTTCCATAAACAAATTTCCTTATTAGAAGAGCCGCTCAATAGAAATTTTCCCATAAGAACAAGAGCTGTTGTGTAGGAGTTCTGGCCCGTGAGAGTTGCCAAGCACTGGTGGTGTGCATTGACAAGGTGGTGGTGCGGTAGTGGCAAATCATAGCTTGTACTAGAAGATTGATCATATGGCCTCATTTTGCTTTTAGGAAGAGAGGTAAGTGTAGGAGAAACACACACACACACACACACACATATAATATATACATATTGAGACCTAAGGGAGTTAGCAAAGGAGTTCATATTTTGGCATCTGGAAATGAACTGAAACTGAAAGCAACTTGGTTAGGGTTACTTTTTCAAGTGGGATATATAATCCCAGCTTAGACTCCATATTTCTAGCAACATGACCAATAATAAACTCTGAAGATTAGGTTATATATGAATGGGGTGGGGTTAGGGTGGGTTGAGGGTCATGTTAATTCTTCATCATCAAGATTTCATTCTAACAAAGGCTGTTCGCTCACGTTACTCGTATTTTTTTGAAAAGTTCCATCTACTATGACTTGTTTGGTATGCTGAGCCATATGCACGATACCCATCCAGTGTATATGGGTAGTTCATAAAGTATATTAACTTTTTTATATGCGTATTAAAATAGAAATGCCTATTTTCTATTTATTTAATCATATTGGGGCCTATGAAGTTTAAAATGTGAAGTGCATATTGTACACAAAAATTTTCTAGCACTCTGTGGTGCCGTTGATGACACCTCTTGTCGCATGTGACGGCACTTTGCCGTAAAGTTATTGAATTGTACACATTCAAGTATTCTACTTCTAGTAAAAGAGATGGTTTTGATGCTTTTCAGTGCTTGGACATAAACGGGTAGACTTGATTCATCCCTAGAGAAAAATCTTGAAATATCTCATCTGCCTCTGTTGGTACGGTGTCGTTTCTATGATCATAAATGCCCCCGAATTTTTTGGCCCCCCACTCAATTTTGTTGACAGACTTTGTTTTAATTAGTGAAAGAATCTGGTGTACCCTGCTAGCTACATATAGCCCCTATGGCTAGGTCTTGAATACACGAGCAACGTGTCCTGCAACAAATAACTCTCTTTTTCGTATGATAAAGATTTATGTCTTCTTTCGCTCGCGTTTGGATTGGTTATTGTGAAGAAATAGCAACAAAATGAGTCAAAATTGTATTTTTTTTATTTTATTTTATCAGTGAATGAATTGCTGAGTTGACCCTGCAATAGCCGGAAGAGTAGTTTCTATGATGAAAAATTTTGTCGAGCTTTTTGAATGCTTTAATCCGAGAAGATGGGGAGTGGAAGACAAGCCTATTTTGCTTTTCTGAGTATATAGTGCACTGCTATTTTGCAGGCTAATTGGTATGGCACATGCTATTGCTAGTTATGTATCAACTAATTTGTTCATAATTTGTCCTCATCCAACTTTTAGGTTTTTACCCGAGTTAGAGAAATATATGTCATGTATGAGCTGGGAAGCAAAATCTAGTTTTATAAGGTTAGCTGTGTGTATGTCGTGTGACAAAGCTAGTACATATTTGAATGTTTGCATCATTAAGGATTGACTGTACAATTATAATGAAACGTTGATGAACTGATGAACTTGTTTAATTTTAAGGTTGGACAAATTTGACACTCAAATTGATAGGTGATTTTTTTTAATTATTATTATGAATGTATGATAAAATGAGCGGCTAGAATATATAGATTTTCTATAGTAACAGATCTGGTTCCGGATATGAAACTAGATCTGCTTAGGTGGCGTTGACTGGGTGCCACCTAGAGTCTATGAGGCCGCACCATAGGCTGCATGGCGCAGTTGCGGGCGGTGCGGAAGTTGTGCGGCCGCATAGACTGTAGGTGGTGCCCAGTCAGCACCACCTAAGTAGATCTGGTTCTATATTTGGAACCAGATCTAATACTATAGAATGATTGTTAGAATATATAATAGGTGTTTTACTTTTGTTTATTGAAATATTCGCTCCATTGATACTATGTACTTAAAGATACATGTACAGTGTCTAGTTAACTTGTTTAAAGTTATTTTAAAGTTAGGCAAAAGTCTGACCTACCGTGCAATTTTCTTTCAAGAATTACATGGTACAAGCTGGGTACATCTTTTGCGAATTGAACACAAGAAGTTTGGAAGTTCTATGTTCAATTTGGGGGAACTTGGAAGTTCGAGCATGTTTATTGTGCTAGTTCAAATATGTAAATCATAGTGTCATTGTTATATTTGTATTACGTTGCATATTGTAGCTTAATAATATTATTACGTCTTTAAAGAAAGTAGGAAAACATGCGGGACTCACGCAAAAGTTTGTATCTTTGTCTCTCTTGTATATACATTGTCTAAAAAGAGGAACAAAATTCTGATACGCTAAGAAGAGTGTCATACTCCACTCTATTGGTAAAGTCAAGATGCAAGGAAGATTACTTGCTAGCATTTCAAAGTGCGAATTACAATATTCAATTGCTAATTAAAGGGCTATGTATTTAGTGGTAGCTAACTATATTAACTCGTTGATTTATGATAAGTTACTTGTTCGACTTTAAGTCCTCCGTTTCATAAATGGGACATGTACATGTTAGTTTTGACTCCAAGATTAATCACGGATTAGTTTTGACTGCAAGATTAATCATGGACTATTTTGCCAAGTTATCAACAATAGTCTTCAAGTTAGGTATGCAAGTAATTATACCTTTTGATAAATGTATTTCAATATCTTATCTTTTACGATAAGGTTATCAAAAAATTGCAGTTATGGATATAATTTCTAGGACTCTAAAATATAATCGTTTTACGGAGCTAGATGGAGAGTAGAGATTACGATCCTATGAGTTTGGGTTTTCTACTAAGCAAATTAATCGTTAGAATCATAATTCAACTCTATATAGGTGGTAACTGATATTTAAATTTATAAAAAAAAGAGTTGGGTGTGTAGATCGGTTTTTCAGAATTTTGGGGGTGGAGTTGGTGACTTGTGCAATGAGCCCTTATTTTAGTCCTACTTGACATGAAGAATAAGAAGTGCTTACTTATGGTAAAATAAATTTTTTGGTAAATGATCATAGTCTAATGGTAAATAGGGTTTACCCTTTTCTTTTCTTTTTTTTATTTTTTATTTTTTTATGCTGATAATCAATTTTATTTCATTAAACAAGCGGATACAGTCGAGAGAAAAGGGAATTTCAACCGTTTCCAACCGACAACAAAGCACCAAAACAAGCAGTGACCAATACACCATTGCCACCCAAGAAAACAAACAGAAAACAAAGACCTATGATTATAATAGCTTATACTTCTACCTTGTGGTAGAAAAGCTTTATTATTATTATTATTATTATTATTATTATTATTAAGAAGGCGCATTAGACTAATTTTTTCCAACTCTTCTAGATAGGTGAAATATTCCAAAGTTCATCAAAAGTCTTTGATTTCTTAAAAAAAACCATGAACATAATAGCTATTTTTTATGTTCTTGCAGCTATAATAGTATAAAAAATATTGTTTACATTTGAAATTTAATATATAAGATGATCTTTATATCTTAGGGTACATTTGATTACATGTATGAAATTTACTTGAAAAGAAATTATTTTCCTGTCAATTGAATTACCTGTAATTGAGTTCTATAGAACATAAATTGCAACGTGTTTGATTAAAAGTGAAATTCATGTGAAAAATATGAATTACCTAGAAATGGAAAAACCTACTATGCTATAGGAAAATATTTTCATTATTTTCAAGGAAAATCTGGTTTCACATCTACAAGATTGAAAATATTTTTCATGGAAAAAAAAAGTGTCAATGAAACACCACAAAAATAGAAACTTAGGTGGAAAAAACTATTTTCCATGGAAAATCATTAACAATCAAATTCTCCCAGTAATTTATGAATTTCTATGGAAATTTGCAGTAAATATTATAGAGGAACTAAAAATGTTATGTTATATTATAGTGTGCATACGTAACTAAAGGAACCATATATAGGCATGAATCACTAATATTCGATGCAAGCTCTTGTTGATATTCATGGATGGATCCGATATAGGCCGTGCCTGGTCGATTTTTTTTTTCTTTTTTTCAATTTTACATAGAAAAAAGAATTACATATACCTTAAGTTGAATTAAATTTCACCAATACAATAAATTCTTGATGTTGAGCTGAGATTTAATTTGCACAAGAGTCTAGAATCATGGCACTGTCGTTCTTGAGAAATGGCTACTGAATTCTTCCCATCTGGAGATGGCCAACAATTTTCACCGGAGATGTGGGCCTCTCTCGCTCTGCTTTTTTGTTGCCAAAAGTTCCAAGAGAACAAGGAAAGGCTTCCCTTCTCTTATCCTGGAACATGGGATGGTCCTTTGGAAAGGAAATGGGTTCCTGCGTGGGTAGGAACAAGACAAGCCATAGATATAAAGTTGACTACAAGTAAATCCCCAACCATTGAAGAATTAAATCAAGGGTTCACATTTATTCTAAAAAAACACAATCTATCAAAACACATAAAAGCTAATCACAAAATATCAAGTACATTTAAGTGAGACGACATATTCCACAGCTTTGTTATAGACTTATAGTGGTACATTGTTCTGTTTTAATTCAACCCGTGAAACCTCTGATGGCATGTATATTGTGAATATTTGGGTCTCGCATGCCAACTTGAGAGACCAATTGAGGCTTTGATAGACATGCCAAAATGGGTGCTAGAAATTTTCATTTTGATTATTATATAATTTATAGAATAGAATTGTTAAATTTCATGAGATGTATAACAATATTAGTTATATTGCACAATGTAAATGTTGTTGTCACACGTATCTATCTATACTATTATACTTATAACTAATGTTCTAAAAAGCTCACTCGGATGATGTTTAAGTGGCATATATGTTCAAAGCTTAAGGTTCACAATAAAATAATGGTATTAATTGAATTTAAAATTAAAAAAAAAAGAGATTGTATGTAGATGTAGACACGACTCCATGTACGGAGCTCGACTGCCAATAGAAAATAGTAATGTTGTCTTTGATAGGTGACGTGACTGTTTTTTATTGACAGTCAAGCTCTATACACAAAACCCAATATAACTCTATAGAGAACAACTAGACACAACAAGTTGAGAAATACGGTTATTTTAATATTGTTCTTCTAGACCTCCATGTTCCCCTTTCAATACTTATATTTACACTAAAAGTTTTAATAACTACATCACACATTAATTGCATTTATCATCCTGTAACTTCAAAAAATTTTATATTTATCCCCTAACTTTTTTAAGGTCATAGTATTTATCTATGATTTTCTAATAATTATTTTATCTTGTTCACAATGATGGTTTTCATTTAAAATTCTGTTAAAAGAAACCTAAATATCTTAAGAAAATAAAATAGCTTCAGATATAAAAGTAACTAAATCTTTTCTTATGATTTTAAAGCACATTAACAAATTTTTTTTGAATGTAACTATCACTAAGAATGAGAAGTTTTATGTAATAAATGGTCGAATAAAATAATGCAACAAAAAATTTTTGAAAGTATAATGTCATGAAGAATAAAGTTTAGAATGCAATTTGAAGAAAATTGTAATGTCAATAAATGTTTATATAGTGTATATATATATATAGACACACCATAATTGGTTATGGGCGTAATGGAAATGAGGGAGGATTTAAGGGAAATTGCAGCCTGATTCTGCATCCAGAATTCACGTCGGAATTGAGAAAATAGGTTGCGGGTGCTGTTTACACTATCAGAAAAAAAAAACTGAAAAAGGCTGTTTTTCTATCAAAAGAACCGTCCTCCCTTATATGGAGAGGAGGGGCTAATTTGTCTGCTAGATTGACAGAAAATGGCCCAGACGAGATGAATTAGACTGCCATACTGGTTCCCCTCCAAATTCCATGTGGCCCTCAAGGAAAAAAGAGTCTGAAAATCAAAAACCCAACCCACCCAAAGTTCCAAAAATTGAACCAGAACTCATTTGCCCCAAATTCCCGTTTCTGCACCCTTCGTCACCACCACCACTTCTCCGCCGGCAGCCTTCTTTGCCCGTGCGCCGCCCAACTGCGGCCGTCCCCCGCACTGGCCCCAATTCCAGCAATCCGTTTGAAGCCATCCGCGCACAGTCCAGATCGGAAGAGCACACGTCGTCCGCGTCATGCCTCTCTCTCGACTCTAGGTATTTACTCATGCCTTGTGAATGTATGATGATTCAGCACTAGGAAAAGAAACACTAGAGCCTTTCTTGAAATTCTTAGGGTTCATTTTGTACACATTGTGTTAATTTTTTGTGTAATCTGAATTCTTTTATAATGTATGCTGAAAATTTGTTAGTTTTAGTTATTGTAATCTTGCAACATTTTTTTTTTAATTATGAACTCAAATTTTCTGGGTAAATTTCACAAAATGTCTCTAATCTTTGAGTTTAGAATCAAATAGATCCTTAATTTTTTTTCATTCGCCTGAGTTTCTAACTTTTCATAAATGTACATAATAGGTCCTTATTGTCACTATTTCCTTAACTTTTCATATAAAATGATGATTATGCCTTTTAACTTTTTAATTTTAAAAATAAAATATTTAAAAATATTAAAAATAAAAAAAACCCACCTCACCTCACTCAAGAGGGCTGCCGAAAATAACTACCAGAGCCATTTTCGAGGACCAAAAAGTTGCCGGAAACGACGGGAAACTGCTGCTGTTTCCAGCAGTAGATAAGGAGGTTGGAACCCCCCATTGTGCTGCCAAAAGTGAGCAGTAAAATTGCAGGAAATAGCAGCATTTTACTGCCATTCCAGTAGCCAAAATGGGGGTTGGAACCCAGTGTGCCGCCCACAAAATACTGTCATTTCTAATAGTAAAATACTACCGCAAATGGCAGCATTTTGCTGCCATTCCGGTAGCCAAAATGGAGGTGGAACCCTCCATTGTACCGCCCATTTTGGCCATACTGTTGGAGGGTTCCACCCCATTTTGGCCATACTGTTGAAAATGACAACTAAAATTGGGGGGTGGGTAGGGATGGCAGAAAAGCCCCGAAAACCCGAACCCGATGAAAACCCGCCCCGTTTTATAAACGGGGCGGGGACGGGGCACAAATCTGTGCCCCGTTTCAGATTCCGGGCGGGGTCGGGTTTGGGGTGCCCCGCCCCGCACCGCACCGCACCGCAAACCCGAAATCCCAACTTAATTTAAAAAAAAAAAAAATTTGGCGTTGAGGTTGAATCGAACCCTCAACCATTAGTCCAACTTACCCCAATCTTTAACCAACTGTGCTGCCTCTGACTTGTGAATTAGTGCCAACATGTTTTGTAATAACTTAAAAATAAAGTTGAATCCCCAAAAAAAATAAATAAATATCAGACAACATGTTTTATATTTTTATTGTGTTATTCAAATTCAATATTAAAAAATTTTAAGTATATAGTTGTAATTATTATATTTTATTGTAAATGTATTATTATACAGAAATCAGTGGTTACTGGGTACTGCATAAATATTGAAGATGAAGAATGAAGGAATATTTTAGAATGTAATTTTATGAATGATTGAGTGTTGCATTATATTTGTTTTCGTTGGAACCTTGGTAAGATGAAATGTTATGTTTAAGATTTGAACTCTGCTTGTAATTCGAACTTAGAATATTTGGTGTTTTGTGTGATTGAATCCTTATAATTTTGAATGTTAGTAATTAGAATCTTTATAATTTTTAATGTTA
>CAVNYN010227278.1:0-40151 GCA_963692815.1 Nyctanthes arbor-tristis
AAAAAATAGTAAAAGCATTTTTAATTGAGATTATTACAAAATTTGGAAAATTCCTTTGTACACAACATTTGACATTTCATTTGTTAACTTTTTCTCTTTTATCACATATATCAATATCGTCTTACCAAAGCCATATTTAATTGTAACATCTGTGTAACACATAGTTACTGAATAGACAAATAAAATATTATCAAAAATATAAAATGTCAATAAAATTAAAATAAACAAAATATAACATTTTGTATTATAAAACATTAAAAATAATATTAATGATGGTAATTGACTAATATACGAATTTTGAAAAACCACTTTCAAACTCAGTATAACCAAAAAAAAAAAAAAATTCAAAAACGATTTCTTTTTTATTCTTTTGCAAACAAATTCGAAAATTTTCTACCAATATTCACCCACCAGAAATAGAAATGGACGTAATAAAAAGAGGAAGAAAACAGTGAAACAAGTAGAAATGAAAAAGAAATTAAGAATTTACTATACAGTGACCAGAATGCCGATGAATGGGGAAGGAAATAACAAATAACTAGTGATGTAATGCTGACATAACCAAAAATTTTACATAACCCACCTTAGGTGGGAAAAAGTATACCAACCGCTTAATTCAATTAATTAATATATAGATGTTACTTCAATTATAATATCTATATTTATATTAGTAAAAATAATCTAACACCGTATGTGTTACACTTTTACCGCAGTGGACAATTAATATGATATAATATCCACAATTGGAGATTCTATTTGCCGTCTGGTTTTCACTATTTACATTTTACACCACACGTTTAATTATTTTTCTAAACTGCAAATATAATCATAAATAAATACAATGACACAAACAACCCTTCATATAATTAAATAGGTGTCTAACACACTGCCACGACTGTTGGGTTTATTGTCAAAAATAATTCAAAGTTAGATCGGAAGAGCAAATGAAAGGGCAAGAAGAAGAATTTTAGGAGGAAAATGAATCCAAATTATAGAAGGATTGTCTTGTCTTCTAAGGAAACGAAGCCTATAAATAGAGATTTTTTCTTCTTCTTTAATACACAAGTGGTACAAGTGAGTTGAAAGAAAAATTAGTGAGTCTAGCACTGTGAAGAGTTTTCTTGTAACTCTTTGTGATTTGTTCAAATGGTAGAAAATTAGGTGTGGTAAAACTCAGAGTGTCACTTGGGTCGGGTCAGAGAGTCTTGTGAAGAAAAATAGTAGCCTAGCATTTTGAGATTTCTTTAATTCTTCGCGGGTTAGGTAAAAGTTAGAAATTGGTAGAAGCGGTAAAACTTGGTATATTTTTCTTGTAATACTTGGGGATGGGTTTTGGCGAGTGAAAATTCTGTATGGTTGTAGACACTTTAATCATACAGTGGAAAGTTTTGACAGTCCGTTAAATTCGTCTTCGTCTTTTATTTTTCTTGTCTAAATTAAATTCCTTGATCAACGGTCCTGCGGACGTAATCGGAGAATCTACATTAATTCCTAACAGTGGTATCAAAGAGTCATGTTTTGTTCGAGGTGGATCAGAGGAAAGATATGACAAAGTACAAAATTGTGATAATCAAGTTTGACTTGTGGCTATAACAAATCTGGAATTTCTTGATTTTGATTGGACAATTTAAAGTTTTCAAAGGAAAACCTTCTCCTTGTTTTAACAAAGTTGGTGGAATCAGTATGAGCGATAGTGATTGGGAAGATTTATATTTGAAGACTGGAACCAGGATGTGTCTCCATCTAGCCAGAAATGTTCTTGTAAATATTTATAGAATATTTGTTGTGAAGGAACTATGGCGTCAATTTGGAGAGGTGGATCCTGCAAGGGGTTCTTTAAATTTGTTCCGATCTTGGAAAAATTGTTTAGTTCTTTGTGAGTTGGTGCAGATACAAAAAATTTTCAATGAGATAGTCTGGAGACTGGTGGTTGTTGCGACTTGTTGGTATTGTTTAGTCGGATTTGGACAATTCGACTCTCTTGGTGTTTGGGTGGTGGAGATGTGCTATGAAGTATGTGGGTACATCATCATGTTGTATCGCTATGTGCCATGGTAAAAGATGTGTGTTACTTTTAGCGGTTGTATTTACACACGACATTAATTGGCGGTGATGAAAGGTGTGTATTTGTAGTAATGTCGATGGTTGATAAGCTCTCTGGAAAGCCAACAAAAGAGTTGCACCACAAATATCAGCACGTTTATTTCGATATTGAGCCGATAAAATGATTGAAATTGTTGTTAATTCTAAGTGGTTATATATACTCATGTGGTGGAGTATGAGACTGTCAAAGTGTGTCAAAGGCTTGCCTGGTAATTTCTCAAGTATTGTGTACAAGACTAGAGAAGATGAAAATTTTGGCTTATTTTGACAAGGTGGAGATTGTTGGGTTTATTGCCAAAAATAATTCAAAGTTGAAAAGGAAAAGGAAAGGGAAAGAAGAAGAATTCTAGGAGGAAAAGGAATTCAAATTATAGAAGGATTGTCTCGTCTTCCAAGGAAACGAATCCTATAAATAGAGATGTTTTCTTCTTCTTTAATACACAAGTGGTACAAGTGAGTTGAGAGAAAAATTAGTGAGTCTAGCAACTTGAAGAGTTTTCTTGTAACTCTTTGTGGTTTGTTCAAATGGTAGAAAATTAGGTGTGGTAAAAGTCGAAGTGTCACTTGGGTCGGGTCAGAGAGTCTTGTGAAGAAAAATAGTAGCCTAACGTCTTGAGATTTCTTTAATTCTTTGCGGGTTAGGCAAATGGTAGAAATTGGTAGATGCGGTAAAGTTTCGTATATTTTTCTTGTAATACTTGGGGGATGAGTTTTAGCAAGTGAAAATTCTGTATGGTTGTAGCGACTTTAATCATATAGTGGAAAGCTTTGACAGTCCGTTAAATTCGTCTTCGTCTTTTATTTTTCTTGTCTCAATTAAATTCCTTGATCAACGGTCCTGTGGGCGTAATCGGGGAATCTACATTAATTCCCAATAACAACTAGGGAAATATAAAATGAACCAAGAATGATTCGACTAAGAAATAGATTATAATCTGGATTATAATATGCGACGTGACATCATTTTATTAGCTGTTTTGTGTAAAAAGTCAATAATAGCTGTATGACTTTTACTTTTTGACTTTTGAAAAAAATGAAACCAATAAAATGATGTCGTGCGCCAGATTATAATCCAAATTATAATCTACATAAGTTGTCAAACACATTATAAGTATTGTAGTAGTTAAGTTCTCACGTTTCGAGTAAGAGGTGCTAGGTTTGAACTACATCTAGCTTTCTTCTATTTCCCCTTATATTTAAAAAAAAAAAAGGATGAAGAAGAAGAAAAGAACTAATAAATTGGTAATGAAAAAAAAAACTAATAAAAAACACAAAAACGGAAAACCAATCCCGTTCTCCTCACGAGGATGGCAGGGTACTCCGCCAGACTCTGAGTTGACACACTGGCGTGGTGTGCCAGCATATAGTTTTTTTTAAAAAAAAAAATCAGGATCTATTTGTTTTGTATTATAATATGAATATATTATAATTCTGTTACATTAAATCACAATTTTTTACTTTTCAATAAAATTTAACCAATCACATTTCACAAAAATTTAAATTTCAAAATCTATCATAACACAATCTAATTATAACCTAAACTAAACGGACTCTCAAACTTCAAAAATTCAGCTCACATAGCCACGAACGCGTTTACGCGCAATTTGGCCCAAATCCTCCCAAATTTCTCTCTCTAAAAAAGCTCTGCCTGACTGTGACCTCAAGTCCGTGACCCAAGTTCCAGCGAGAAGGACGGTAAGGAGGACGACCAGCAGATACCCCAACCCTTTCGACCCACCTCCTTCCATCGTGTCAAATTGCCTTTCAGTGCTCCTGGGCTTCAGCGCAGCTTCCACCTGCAGTCCGGCACAGTCACCCGCGGTTTGTCGTCGCTTTTTTCTTCCTATAAACCTCTGAAACTGATGCTTTACTCTGGGTTTGTAGCAATTTTTGCACCATAAACCAGTCACCACTTTACCCTAGGCATTGATAATTTTCCCTTATATGATCATTTGGCTTGATTGTTCCAACACTCTTTTGGTGCACGGTGGACATAATTTTCCCTCTCTCCACCCCAAGTTTCGACGATAGCACCCCAAGCTCCGCTGAAGCAGAAACCCGACATTCCGGCGAAGTAGAAGCCCCCCTTTCCGGCGAAGCAGAAAGCCCGGCTTCCGGTGAAGTAAAAACCCCAATTCCAGCGATTTGCAACGAAAAAATCAATGGACTTCAGGTGAACTTCGGTTTTGTGAGTTAGGCAGTTTTTCGTCTTTTTCGTGGATCTGTTTTGATAGATAGGTTGTTGGATGTTGATTGAATATGATTATCAATTTGTTAATCATTGTTTTGTCATTTTGTTCGATTGTGATTTGGGCTTAGTAATATGAAAAAGCAGATGGTTAAAATGTTGAAATGTCATCATTTTTAGGTGGTGTGTAAAATAATTGTGCACAATTGACAAGTTAATTGAGAGAGGCTCGCATGTTGTTTTAATTTAAAACTAACTAGTATGTATTTTTATCAAATCAATGTGGAAGTAAGCTTCTTAGAAATGGTTGATATTAAAGGGTGATTACATATGACATTAATCTTATGGGTTAGTTTTAGCTAATTGGTTTGGTTAGGTTGGAGCATCTCCAATAGATATTTATTAATTTTTTTTAAAGGATGTTTATTAATTTTGACTCCTAGGAAGAAAGAAACTTGCAGCAACTGCATGGTATTGGTGTACAAGTGGAAGGAGTGTTGTAAGCGCTGGGAGGAAAGGCAGCCACACCAGGGAGGGGAATTAGGTGGTAACTAACATGTGAGGTCATAGATGGAAAGTCTTAAAAGAACATGTGTAGTATAAACTGAATGTATTGTCATTATCCCTGCGCAAAAGCAGTCTCTACTCCATGAATGTTCTTTTGATATTTATCCCTGTACAAAAGCAGTCCCTATTGTAGGAATAGACTGATAAATATGAGTAAGGATGCATCAAGTATACCAAGAAGGAAGTTGATTTGCGTCACAATCCATTATTTCCTCTTTTTTATTCTACGCTTTAGTGAGTGACCAATTGAATATGTACATATATATGTTTGAGCATTAGTTTGAATTGTAAATTATTCAATATACATAAAGTGAATATGCAAAATATTGTGACTTTTAAAAGTTATAATCATAATAGACGGTCTAGAACACCATTATATAATTATATATAAAAATGTAATAAATAAAGGAGGGACAAATTTCTAATTGGAAACTATATACGACTATATATAAAAATTCCCCTCCGTTTCCATGGCATGCGGACTAGATCAAGGCTGTGAACAGACAAGTACTACTGTATAGACTTCTACTAGTTAGTTTGCATGCCTACACAGTTGAGACTTGAGAATCATGTTGTTTTATCGGTTCATTAAATTCACAAAATATCTTTCAGTTTCTTCCACTCAACTCTTGGAATTTTCATCGCCAAAATCAAAATTCTTGTGTTCTTACCTCATTTGGTGCACGCACTTTCTTTTTTTTAATTCTTATATGGTTTGTGTAATTACTTGATGAAGTGTAGAATGCCGACATGTTGTGGCATAATAATATGATTAGCTAAAATAGCATTTTTACCTTTTGTTTTCATTCCACTATTTTAGTGTCGTGACATTGGAATTTTCCCCCGTCATGACTGATTGCAGGTGAGGACGGCAAGAGTTTAAACAATGCCTATGTTATAGTCAGTTAAGGAATGTGGCCGGAGAACGAGAAGGGGGCGTTAAACAATGCCTACACTTTCAAGGAGGATTATGATGGCTTTTTGAAAGATTATTTGTTTAGTAGCATGACATTGTTTATCTAGACAGAATTATCAATGGTGTGTTGCTTCTAATCTGTGGTGTATGGGAGGATTCCATTTGACTTGATTTATAGCGTAGTTTGTCTAATTTATGATGCATGGGAGGATTCCATTTTGTTTTATTTAGGATTCATTATGTTTAATTTATGGTATAGGGGAATATTCCATTTTGGTTTATTTATAGTGTTTTGTGTTTAATTAATGGTGAATGGCAGGAGTCCAATTTGCTTGATTCATGGTGTATTGTGAATTGTGTTTAATTTATGGCATACAAGGGAGATTTTGCCGAATTTTCTACTCAAAGTTCCATACAATCACCATTGCTTCTTTGGTATACGTCATAAATCATGTTCTAGCTAAGAGAATTTTTAGACTAATTTAGAGCAAATCATGTACTGACTTCAAGCTGTAATAATTCATCAAAACAAATTCGAAGTGTTCAAACTTTTTACACTCTTTCAATTGGCAAAGGATACAAATGCAACTATACTCCTAATAGTCAACAAAGAACAAATAGGCAATTAAACTCAACGTTGCAATATATTATAAACAACTAATGGTTATGAAATTAGGTTGAATTGAGAAGACAATGTATACAAAATAAGAAGTGAATGAAATACAACATCCACAATTGTCACAGAGGAATTAGTAGTTTTTATACAAGAAGTAAATGAAATACAACATCTACAATTGTCACAAAGGAATCAGAAGTTTTACATACATTAGTTAGATCAACTCGACTACTCGGTATACATGGCACCCCCTCATTCACTCAATTCTCAGTGGCTAGAAAGTTACTTTGACAATATTAAGAGAAATCCTAACATCTCTCTCTTTTGAGATTATAGCACACTTTCCAGTCATAGTTGACAGGTCATCCAATATCCCACTTTGAAGTCAATGCATTCGTTAAATTGAGACAACTCCATGGCGTATGCTTGGGACGCCTGCGTACATTGTTAGCGAATGCTCTTAGTATACATTAAACCAATTGAAATTAAGAAAAGACAACTACACTTATCATTTGCAGTGAGCTTTTATGTAATACTAAGCATCGACTATCACCAGTGGTGACCAAGGATAACATATCATTGTAATCTATCAATAAAAGCAAATATATCAAAAAAGCTAATATCACAAAGTATAACAACTGTAGTGATAAAAACTAAAGACATTAGACCCTAAAAACTCACTATTAAACCTTTGTTCGCTTACAATTATATCAGAATCAAAGACTAAAATGTTATCATTAAGCAGATTGCCAGATTCACACATTCCATCACAAAACTCAACCAAATAGCAACAATAGAATGCATCTCTAGAAGCTGATTATATGTCATACTTCCACTTCAACAATAACCAATTACAACAAATGAATCAACATGGCCACACAATTCAACTAGCAATTCAATATCTAGTAAATCTGATCCAAGAATTTAACAAAATAGCAGCACAAATTAAAGCTGAAACTCAGCATTCGTTCAATGAATTTTCAGTAACATACATCAATCTGACCCTTTTCTTTGGGTTACAGTTTATCAATTATCAGAGTGAGGCAATTATTGGAGGGTTCTATCACAAGTCAATGTAGTATGTTTTGTAGATATCAAAAGAAATCCATTTCTTTAGAATAATTCAGCATCAAGCACAAAAAGCAGATGTAGCAAAATCTTGAAGATCATTCAAAAGCAAGGGGCACTTTATATGATCTTATTCTTGGTTTTATGTTTAGCACTTAATGGTTGTTTCTAATTTCCCTTCCAGAAATTTTCTAAATAAATTTCTACACAGCATTCACTGTCAACCTCAAGCCAACAACACAAACAGTAAACGTAGGAATATCTTAAAGACCATTCAATAGTACAGAAATTTTCTAAATGAAATTTTCATTACAAATTTTCTGATGAATTTCAACATATCATTATTCATTGTCAAAAAGGCAAAATCCTGAGATAAAGTAAAAAGAAGCATGTGTAACCAATACATGGAGAAAAAGAAGACAAATACCATCACCATATTATTTATTGTTCGACGAGAGAGATGTGCCCTTCGCCGGTTTCGACGAAATCGCTGTCAGGGTTTGAATAGAAAGGCGAATTTAGGAAGAAAAAATGACAAAGCCAAGACACTCACCTCCAATAAACCCTCAAATTCGTTACCGTTGCCGGAATTGTCGCCGGAGAAGAACACACTGGCCGGATTCAGTTGTGTATATATATATATATATAGAGAGAGAGAGAGAGAGTACAAGGGCCGAGAGAGGAGCTGATCGGCTGGTTCAAAAGATAATCGTCGCTGGAGAAGAACACACTGGCCAGATTCAGTGGTGCATCGAGAGAGATCGAGATCGAGAGAGAGAGAGAGAGAGAGCCGGGGGTGTGTTTCACGTCGGGGGTTGGACTTGGGGAAGACAAGCTTTTGTTGTTTTATAATCCGGCTAGTTGCCAAACACTTTGTTAAATTTCAAAAAATTTTTTAGTACTTGGCACGCTGGCATGCCAAGCCAGGTCACCACCTCAGACTCCAGTGAGATATCCCGCCGGAGAATGGGATGAGAACATTTTCAAAAACCCCACCATGCATATTTAAGCCTTTTTATTATTGTTCCACAGCTTTTTTTTGATACAATTGGGGTAGTTTCAGGAAGGGGTATAAACTCAAACTTAAGATTTCGTTTTGGTAAGGACTGTTCTTTACCATTTGAGCTATTACCCTTAGTCTTTATTGCTCAACAGTTAAAACCCTAAAAATCTACTCACTTAACATAATAAATTCATGTAATGGTGGGAGAAAATAGAGACAATATTTAAATCGAACATGAATTGAATATCAATATTGTCTTAAGTCGTTCAAATGTTAGGTAAAATGTCTCCTTTTTTTTGGGTTTATATTTAATTTGCAAGAATATGAAATTTATTTCTAAAAATAATTATTCTTCAAGGAGTACAAAAAGATTATGATTACACATGGATCTTGGCGATCCCTTCTTGCAATTCTATTATTTTTAATTTTATTTCAAATGTCTGTATATTTGGTTTTGTTTAAAGAAAATAAAATTATTTTACACTTAAATCTTAATTTTAACAAAAGGTTATTAACAAGTTATTTTACATTTAAATCTTTAATTTCAAGTGTCTTTTTATCAACTTCAAGTTATTATCATCAAAAAATTTGAACAACAAGGTAAAAACTATGAAAATGATCTACCGCCAATCCATGTTATCTTCAATCTTTACTAATTTTTCTTCTTTCAGTGATACTTCATTTTCCCCTTTTTAGTGATACCTTTTCTCTAGTTTAATTTCAATTCATACACATAATATATATACAAGTATTTTTAAAATTCATCAAATTCTAAGCACCCGTTTGAACCTCTTTTTTTGCTCTCTTTTTTTTCAATTTATAATTTTACCTACCATTGATTTGACATTTGATTTGATAACTATTCAATTACAACCACACATTTCACAATTTTTTACATTTTCAATACACATTCTCTTTATAAATTCTACACATAAAATGCATCATAAAGAGCTTCAAACGGACGCTAAGTTGTGGACACCTCCCTTAATTTCGATGCATACACATAATATATATATATATATATATCTGTGTGTGCACGCGCAGTAATGAGTCTAAGGTTAAGCCGTCTAGACAACCACTTGGGACTCCTGAAAAATAAATAAATATTTGGTATAATTCCTTTAAATAGTTTTGGCTAATTATATTCGCATTACACTTTTTTATATCTATTTACACATTTTATTTGAAATGGCAATCTTTAATTTATAAATGATGTTATATATCTAGATTGGAGTTATCATTACTTTATTAGCTTTTAAATAAATTAATTTACTCATGTATTTATGTATCTCCACATATTGCCCAATCTAGTATTGACAATTACACTGAAGACTGCTTATTGATAATTCCCATTCAAAAATAAAATTTGTGCACTGTCTTAACATATTTTTCTGAACAAAACTGTTGCAAAAGATATAAAATATGTTAACCAAGTAAAAATTGTAAACGAAAAATACGATTATAAGATTATAGATGTGATAATATTATTATAATTTTAAAATAGAGGAAATTAGTTTGTACACTAGATAATGAATAATATTAGAATTTTTATGGAATAGTTTCAAGAATTGCACGTTTGGGTATCAATATTATATTTATAGGTATGTATGTATAATCCATTTTTTGATATCAAATTTTATTTTTATTAAATAATTCCCCATTTTATTAACAAATTTTATCTTTATTATTTTATATATCATCCATTTAATTACTCATTTTGTAACATCCGTATTGAATCTCTTTTTTATTGCTTTTTTTAGTAGTGCTATTTATCTAGACTAAATTATATATAAACGTTTTCTCATTGGCACTTTCAAAGCAATTATTAGTATTAAGTACGCGGTGTATCTTGTAGTGCCATGATAACTACTCAAATGTTAATCCTTGATTTTATTTGTAATTTATATCCATGTACATTACACATGTTCTCAATAAAAGTGCATGAAATGGTATTAGATACGATGTATTCGAAACTTTTTAAACCTAAATAAATATAATAATAAATAAATAAATAAATAGACAGATAAAATAAAATACAGATATACTTTTATTAATGTTAATATATAATAATAAAGATCAAGAGTTGACCGGTCAAATACATATTAAGAGGTTGTTTGATAATTTTTATTTTTTCTATTTATAAACTCACCTATTATTGATTTGATAACTACTCAATAATCACTACATATTTTAAATTTTAATTAAATCTCCACCACTTATTTTCACTATTTATAAATTCTCTTTATAAATTTACTTTATAAACTTAATCAAACGGGCTAGGATATATCACCTAACGATAAAGACAAGTTTGAATTAAAGTTTGAATCCGACACGCATTGACCAAATTATTTCCCCTTCTTTTGACTGCTAGACAGATGGTTTCTCGATTTCATCATCACACCCGACAAGAAGAAGAAAAAAGAAGACGAAGGATAATCCTTTCAATTGTTTCGATGAGTTACATCCCTCAAGAATTAATCAACTAAAAATATCAAACCTATTTGTTCTAAAACAAAAATAAAAAGAAAAAAAATTAATTTAAGCACTGATGGAGAGGAGTGATGAGAAGGAATAATATCAAGAAGACGAAGAAGAAGAAGGAGGAGAAGAAGCGTCGAATTTGTAGTGCTTGTCGACTGCAACAGAAACATCCCAAGTGCAACTGAGTCCCTTGGGAATGATGACAAGATCGCCGGCTCCGAATTCGACTACTTCCGACGAGTTCTTCGAGCATACCTTCACTTTCCCCCGCACCAGATAACAAGTTTCTTGAGCATCAAATTTCAGCTGGTATTTCCCCGGCGAGCATCCCCATCTGATCATTCTCAGTTCAAACCAATCACAACCCACCCCACAACAGCAGAATAAATCACAGAGAGAAGAGAGAGAAACTTACTTGGGCCAAGAATTGATACCCAATTCCGAGAGTTGGGACTCTGAGGGGTTGTTTTGGACAATGATTTTGAGGGAGTTTGGATTGGAGGATTCTGCCGCCATGAAATGCTTTCTTCTTTCTATTTTTGCCAACACAACAGCCTCTTCCGCTCTTCCCGGAGAGATATTTTATCGTTCTCTCTTTCTGCTATATATACCAGAGCTGTGCAATTGGAACAAAAATATTTATAAAAATTTGAACAAAATTGACCCTGCGCGCTCTTGTTTTTCAACACGTCGTAACACTTTTACATCAACATTAATAACACATAAAACGTGTTAATTTTGTTACTCTTTTCACTTATTTTGTTTATCTAACTAAAATTATTAATATATATAGGTGATCTGTTTAGTCCTCTAGTACTTATTTCTCCCAACACATTCTCTAATGTATGGGGCAAAAGGTTAAAAGGGCAAAAGAAACTCATTTCTAGGGAAATCAGGGGCAAAATAGGTATTTGGGTGTGTTTGCGTTGCATTTTCCATAAAGTACCATCTTATTATCTCATTCAAATGGCATCATGTTTTACATTTTTTATTTCCTATTTTAATAATATATTTTATTAAAACATTTAAATTGCACACCTAACGTAATTTGATTAGTTTGAAAATACATTTGGGGTATGAGAAAGGAAGGTGCTAATTTAGCCCCATCATTTATCCATTTCCACCCTAAAATAAGATTTTACAACCCCCAATTTTTATTTACTATTTGGGTTTTGTTTTGGAGGGAGGTGGGGGAGAATTAGGGTTTTTCACCCACATTAATCTTGCTCTAAAAATATATTTTCTATCTTTGTTGGTGAAATTAAAAACTAACAAGCGAGTTCAATTTATTATTAAATTATGATCTTCGAATACAAGTATGAGTTCTTCATTGACAAGAAATCCTGAATTTTTGATACTCTTTAAATACCATAAATTTTTTCCTTTCCTGACACTTGAGTATTATCTAACTTTTTGACCTAGGATTTTTGTGTTACGTCAGTGTGTTAAGACATGGGGGATTCTTTACTTCAACATATAGAAGTTGAAGTGTTTGTTTGAAATAACTTTTAGAAAAAAAAGTAAAAGCAACTTTTACATTGAAGGCGATAGATTTTTGAAAAATCAAAAGTAATTTTGATATTCAAAAGTCACTTTTAATGATTTTGATAATAATATTGTAAAAATGATTTCTCTATTTTTAGAATAGAGAAAGAGTCAGATCTAGATCTTTATGGATATGGGCTAAAGCTACATGCTAAAAAAGTTTCCTTCATAAAAATTTTTAAAATTTTCTTGATTCGTGCTCCAAAACCCTCCCAATCCACCCCCAGGAGAGGTCGTACTATGTAGAGGAGATTAGGAGAAAAGTCTAGTATTCTAAAGGTATCAAAAATTCAATACTTCTAGCTAATAAAAAATTTTGTTCAATAGTCTCAAGTTAATAATATAAATAAATTGGGTTATATGAATCCATATATCAGATTGATTTTGCTAATATGGTAGAGTATTATTATTTTGAAGTATCAAAATTGTGGTAAGGAGATTGGCCTAATGTGGAAGAACTCATGCTAGAAGTAGAAATTTTTAAGATACTCTGAATATGCGCGTTAATGAAAATAAATATATTTGTTATTAAGGCGTATACTAAAAATTATTTTGAAGATATTTGACCAATTATTCTTCCTCTTCCCTCCAACAAAAATTTTATTTTGCCTACCTATAGGCAAATTATCGTGCTTGTGCATGTGCATATGTGGCAACCATCCCAATTACAACCACTCCACCGTCACTTGTGAAACCCAGCATAAATTGGTGCTACATACATACGTAGGTATAATAAGTAGCCTATGTACAGGCAACATAAAATTTTTAGTGAATATAATTAATAATAGTAGTTCTTTTAAATAAAATTTGATTTATAAAGCAATTTCTGCTCCACCAACAGTTTGGTTTTGTAGTCCATTTTGTGAAGAGAGATTGTAATGTTTAACCGCGTGAGTTAGCTGTCTAGTAATGGTATGTAGGGGTAGGCTTGAAAACTATCAACCCGACATGTCTAACTCGAATCTGGTCGAGTTTTTTGAACTCTCGAGTCGAGTCGGGCAAAATTGTCCGAACTTTTATTCAATTTTCTATTTTATTTTTTGATAATCAATACACAGTTTTGTAACAAGAAACACATTTTCTTATTCCTTTTTTTTTTTTGCCCTTTTTTTAATACTAGAATTACCCTTCCAGTTTTAAAAATACAATCTGACAAAAAAAAGGGTTTTACAAATACACAACCCGAGAACCTAGAAGAATTCTCGCCTAGAAGCAAGAAGTCAAGAAAGATTCTTGCTTTGCTAGTTGTCGCAGCGTGCAGTGGTGTAGATGCTTCCAATCCATCTCCGCCACTTACCACCATACACCATTCACAATTTTCCCTTTCATTTCATTTCTTCTTGCATCATCTGAGACGGTCTATGACTATGACATGTTAACTCCAAACCCGTTTAATTTCTTCTTGCATCCTCCGAGACTATCTATGACATGTTAACTCCAAACCCAAGCCATGGAATGAAAGAAAGAAGCGAGGGCCCGCCAGGGGGGGACGGTTGGGTGGCAATCAACTCGAGTTTTGGATTGGTAAGATACATATTGGGCCAATTTAAAAAAATCACCCCAAACTGAGACCCAATCTAAATCAAGTTGGGTCAGTTTAAAAAACCGAGCCGGTTCTGCTCCGTTTTAAAATCTCCAACTCAACTCGTACTCGGGTTGGGTTCAGGTTGGCCAATTAGTATGTTTAATTATATGTTATAACTCGCACGAGTGCAACACATAGAAGATCTTACACACAGGAAATAGAAATAGTAATGACCATTATATATACATCTAATGTCATTGAAAAAATGTGATGGAGTACGAACACAATGAGTGAAATTACCCAAAATTATACTTGTCAAAACAGTCTAAATCACTTAAGCTAAAATAGGTATTATTTAACAATACAACATAACTAATCAAATTTACAATGCACAATTGCATGAAATCCTCTATTTTCATCCACTGATCTCTGTCCACAAAATTTGTGCTTCCTAACATGAGCTTCTACCTACTATTGATATGAAAGCCATTCAATTGCAGTTATTGTGATGGCTCGAATTGTGTTGCACTCGTATTTTGGGGTAAGAAGTTTTGGATTTAAACCACACTTACTCCTCTCTGATTTTCCCTACTGACCATACTTCCCGTTGTATGGGGAAAAAAAGAGAAGTTGCAGTTATTAAACGTTGTAAAAGACAATAATGGTGATTGAATAATTAACAAATAAGTAATAACAAATATATAGTAATCTTTTTCTTTTACAAAATACGTGTTATGACAATCTTATTATCAAGATTATACATTAATGTGACATGCATACATACAGAATCAATCGTTGGTTCTATTAATATACCAATATAGTTATAAAATACAAAAACCACTAGTGATTTCTCAAGAAACCAATACCGATTTCTTACAAATTATAACTATATTTGTATATTAATAGAACCAATAATTAGTTCTTTAGAAATTTAACACTCATAGGAGTATGCTAGAAAATGTTTGGTCCAAACTGTGAGAAAATTTTGATTTCCATTTACCTTTTGATTTAACTAGTGCTTAATTACACTACAAATTTAAAAACTTCTAATCTGATCAACTCATTTTATTGAATTTTCTATGCAAACCACAATATGGAACTACATTTATAGAAGATAAACTTATAAGTGAGTTCTTATTTTTTATAACTAAATAATCCTTTTCATTTACAGACCTCTCATTTTTTACGTCGCTTTTCATTATAATATTTGCCATAATTTTCGCTGAATAATGAGGATCGTTGTGGATGGGCTTCCTTAGTCAAAATCATTGAATAAAATTATCCTACCTGACAAGTAATGTGGCAAAATAATATTTCACATAGACGGTTTGACCGGAGTACCTTATATAACCGTTTTTTTTCCAGGGTTTCTTTTTCCCTTAATAATGAAATTAATGTTCATCTTTCGATGTTTGTTATTGCACTTTTCACCTTACTCACCTTGTGCTAAATACAAGTCAAGTGAAGCCAATACCCCTATACTCAAATGACATCCTAGTTAGGTTCTTAAACTCTTAGTCAAAGGTTTAATTCTTTGCCCCTACAATCTCCTTTGTAATATCAAAAAAAAAAAAAAAATACAGGTCAAGTGAAGAATCTATGGCATGTGCAAAATTTATGATTAAATAATGAGAAATTTGTCAGCATGATTATAGGCGGTAAAAGCAGTGGGTGTATTTAGCCGGTGGCAGAGTCGGCTATTAGAGGAGTGGGCTATAAAAGGGGAGTTATGTTCACACGTCCTCGCTCACTTTTGACGTGACACACATATAGTAAACACACATGGCAACTATATGTGCGCCACGTATGACCATGTGTCAGTGGGTGTTTTTAGCCGGTGGCAGAGTCGGCTATTAGAGGAGTGGGCTATAAAGGTGGAGTTATGTTCACACGTCCTCGCTCACTTTTGACGTGACACACATATAGTAAACACACATGACGACTATATGTGCGCCACGTCTGACCATGTGTGCGCCACGTCAGAAGTGAGCGGTGCAACTCTACTCATAGTGGGCAGGTGAACAAAATTCTATAAAGGTGATCTATATAATATACATGGCTAAACTACCTTTTATACTGTAAAAATGAGATTAATCTATATATACAGATGAACGTACATATAGACTTACAAACAGAGGGTAAAATTACAACTTCACCTCAATGTTGTGCACTAAAAGAAAGAAAAATAGATAGACAAAACCATAATTTACTTCCCATCTGTAAGTATATTTGTAAACTCATATGTACATATAGTATCACTAAAAAAAAAAAAGAGGAAATTACGTGGCTAAATTACCCTTTATACTTGTTAAAAAAAAAGATTAATCTACATATACATATAAATGTACAGATGTGTTTACAAAAAAGACGTAAAATTGCAACTTTATCCCCATGTTATGCAAGAAAGGAAAGAGAAATATATTGACAAAGCTGCAATTTTACTTCCGTCTGTAAGTCTATTTATACACTCATTTGTATATGTAGCATTACAAAAAAATGGGAAATTACGTCAGTTACTGTGCACAATCAGTTTTTTCCATTTTTACTGTGTTTTTTTTTAAAAAAAAATACTGTGTATACTGTGTTGTTTTGTTTTTATGTTATTTTGTTATTTTTTCTTGTTATTATTCAATTTTTTCTTTTATTCCCCACCCCTGCCGGTCGAAATAGGGCCAATCGTCAGCGGATTTCGTTTTTCTTTTTGTTCCTTTCTCCCTCATTCCTTTTAAATATTTTCTTTTTCCTTTTCCATTTTTCCAATATTGTCCTCGTTGGAATCCTCCTCTTCTTCTTTTTTTTTTCTTTTAACATTTTTTTTGGCTTTTTTCTTTGGTCTTCGTTTTCTTTTTTCTTGTAACAATTTTTTGACAAAGTTTGCTACATGATAAACAATATTTTCATATTCAAAAGGTACGTGTGTAACAAGTTATGTTATATACATAACAAGCTATGTTATTTGTATAATGATATATGATTTTTGTTTAATAACCTATGTTACTAAACAATCTATATTAATTAATAGGCTAATGTAAAACACATGGAAAAATGGCTCGAATGAGAATTGGACCAAAGATCACGTTGAAATTTGAGTGTTTTGGCGTTCGGTGTAAAATTTAGCGTACAATACCTTCCCCGAAACGGAACGATGAGGCAATTGAGGCTCATAAACCTTATGATTGATAAGCATATTAGTTTCAATCATATGAGGTTGTTTATGCCTTCAAATTTAATGGTTTTCTATTTTTCTGATTTTTTTATAATTTAGTTTTTAAATTTTTTTTACAATAGGTTTGTCTGCAACTATTTAAATACTGTTTAGACTTGTTTTAATAATTTATTGCTTAATAACAACCATTGTTATTTGCGTAATAAATAATGTTATTGTCCAACACATTATGCTATGTGCGTAACACGCTTTGTTAATGTATAACAAGTTATGTTATATGTGAAACTAGATATATCATTTACATAACAAGCTATATTATTTACATAACAAGTTTTTTTATTTGTGTAACCAGATATGTTTTGTGTGTAACAATGTATGTTATTAAATAACCTGTGTTATTTGTAAAACAAACTATGTTTTCTGTGTAACGACTTATGTTATATGGAAAACAACCTATGTTATTTAGTTAACAAATTACGTTATTTATTTAAGAAGTTATGTTGTTTGTGTAACAAGGATATGTTTTGTGTGTAACAATGTATGTTATTAGACAATATGTGTTATTTGTATAATAGACTATGTTTTCGGTGTAATAACATATGTTATTTTTATAGCAACCTATGTTATTTTTTAATAGGTTATATTGTTTGTATAATAACCTATATTAAAATAGTATAACATCATCTATTATATGAATTAAAACGTCGAATAATTGATACTACATACATTTAAAAAGAAGAAATGATTAAAACTAAAAGAGAGAGAGAGAGAGAGAGAGAGAAAAGAGGGAAATAAGTAAAGAAAAAAAGCATAAAAAGAAAAAAAAATTCCGGCTAACAAGGCCGCCAGAATTTGGCTGAGGCCAACTGCTAACCAGTCAGACGTTGGCCGAAAGCTAGCTAGCTGCCAACCGACGGCTAGAGGTGGGTAGGGGTTCAGGTAGGGTGGGTAAGGTTTCAGGGGATGAGGTGGGGTACTTAAAAAATATTTATTAAAGAGAAAAAGTTAATGAAAATGTTTAAAAAAATAAACTTAACATACATTGTTGCCCAAGTAACACAGTATATTACACTTTATTTTTCAAATTTAAAACATTTACCAAATATTTTTGAAATAAACTAAACTTAGGCAATTATTTGCAAAAAAAAAGCCCAAAAAAATGTCCAATTTGGTGCCACTGTTTTTAGAACTTATTTCAGTGCATTATAACGCATATGTAATATATTTATATACGTATATATACACATAATGTGGCTATATGCAATATGTTTGTTGTATGCATGACGCGTGAATACATGCAACTACATCATGTACATATATACAATCATATCACCATATAAGTGTTATAATAGCACTCGTATAGTACTGGAGAGTTTTCATCCTAAACTGTTCATTAGGCCATCCGTGTATAAATTAATTGCTTTATAAACTGTCATATGATACTATTTTAGTAGACTATTTTCTTAAAATCAAACAATTCAAACTAATTTTTGAGGTTTTTATTTTTTTTTTTTGGATTATCTCGACTTGAAAATTCAAACTTGAGATATAATTGAATATGTATTCAAATAAAAAAAGAAACATAAAAGAAATTATATCAAATCAAGGGCACACTGTGAACCTTACCGTCCAAGGAAATAAATATAATGCAATGAAACACAATACATCAATTATGCAATCTATAAGAGCACAATTAATAACAATCCAACTATAGAATCAGATTGAGCTCTGAGAGCCCGATCTATTTCTATCGAAAATCTACAATTAATATAGGCTAAAAAACCCAAACTACAAAAGCAAATCGTGTTGTGGGAGAGTTGGGTAAGGACAACTATATTTGTAACATCCTGGAAATTTCTACAAATTAAAGTAAGTAACATAATTATTGTTTTGGAAGAATTACTTAAATATCATGGTAAGATTTCTTGAAAACTAAAAGATTGTTATTCAATTTATGTTAAAGAAAGACTTTAGTTCCTAATTGACATAAACTAAAGTATAATACCTTAATTGATAAAAATCAAAGTACGGTAACTTAATTAAAAGATAAGGCAAAGTAGAAGGACTTCTCAGAAAAATTCCCACCAAGTGTACGGTATATGTCGCGCCAAGTGTTGCCTCATGATTGACGGAACTCAAACTTTATTAAAACCAACTCAATTCCAACTATTATATATAGGCTTAAAGGTCCTCAAACTTCTCCAAGCATCCCAACACCCCAACTTCCCCTTCATTCCACCCAAATTCGTCCATCTCCATAGTGAGATGGAAACCAACCCTAAAAACCTACTAAAATACATATTTCTCACTTGAAAGGAGCTCTCTACCATATATAGAAAGATTGTAACTTAAAGAATAGCTTTGAGTAAGGAATTTCAAGACTTTAATAGTACTTTTCTATGTGAGAATTATTCAAGGAATGTTTGGGTAATCTTTAAGATGAGCAACCGGTACTTTGATTCACTTTCTACATGCATAAAGTTCTGATAAGATAATTGTGTATTTGATTGATGATTTCCATGAGACAAACATGAATTTTTAATGCATTATTATGTAAAGAAAGATTGGTTTATTGAATCAGTATCGCTAGTTAATATTCTACCCGTTCTGAATTGCTTTGTGGAACATGACCTTGCTATGAGGTCTTGGTCATTTTGGCTATGTGGCAATCTTTGTGGCCTTGCTGTGTGGTCTTGGCCAATCTGAATCTTTGTGGCCTTGCTGTGTGGTCTCGGCCAATTTGAATCTTTATGACCTTGCGTGTGGTCTTGGCCAATCATGTGCGCACTACAGGTAGTAGTTTAACTAGTGATAGGACCCTTTTGTGCATTCAATGACTTTGTGCATCCAAAGGCTTTGTGAAATACATGACTTTCCTAAAAATGCGTTTTCTTATATGAAAGTGAATCAAGATATTTGGTTATTTGCTGGGTACTTTTGTACTCATTTCCCATTTTCTATAACCCTGTAGGTATTGAATTAAAAAACTTTGTGGCCGGATCGTCTCAAAGATGGAGAAGATACATGTATGTGATCGATGCTTCTGGGGTTGGTCAGGGTTTTGTTGTGGGTGGCCGCGATGACTTTAATCATCAGAGTGCGCAGTGAAAGCGCCTCAATATTTTGAACTGTATTTGTATCGATTTTTAATCGTTAAAGGCTTCCACTATTGTTAAAATTCCGTTCGTGACAATATTGCTACTACAAAATTTTTTTGCCACACCAGACATTTTAAAAATGATAAGTAAAAATAAAATAGACCATCAAGTAACTAATATTTAAAAATGAAAAAGAATCCAATATATATTCAACTGTACTTTCAAAATGAAAAATATCTAATATATTGATCAACTTGATGATATAGGCTTGTGTCAAACAATTAGTCTCGATCTGACACCATATGATATGGCTTAACCATGTGAAATCTTAAAATTCATTGGCTATGACACTATTTATTTAATTATTAAGTGAGTTAATCACTTGCTAAATATGAGAGAAAATTAACAAAAGCTAATATTGTTAGGATATATTTGTAATTCCCTAATTTTTCTCGAGGGATTAAACTAAAACATTTAGTACCAAATCATTTTATCTTTCATTTTTCTTTTTAACATTTTTTTGACATAGTAGTAATATAATAATTTGGGCTAATTTATAAACACAGCTTTTATCATATATGTGAACCTAGCGAACATGTTCTAATTAAGCCTATAATAGTACCCAACAACATATATACAAATAATATTTACGATGTCTATAAAATATTTCCATACATCTTGCTAAAAAAAGGCAAAAGATATATAGCTGGCAAAACTAATTATATACATTATATGATTACCATAAAAGAGGTAATGCAGGCAAAAATAAGAAACTTATTCAAAAATAACAAAGATTTCAGTGGATATTTTGAAAAGCTACTGACACATTAGTTGGATCCAAATTTCGATAAGAACCCAATTTAAAAGTGAGTTTTTTCTTGATCCCTCAATCTAAATTAAAGCTCTAGATTTTGAGTAATCAATCCTCATGATTGCTCTTCATTGAAGGCCATATCATTCAAAAATAAATGTAAAAGCTTAAATACTATGCTCCGATAGTAAGAAATTCAGTCTAACACGTGGCCATCAAGCTAGTTGTATCTAAATCCTTTATTCTCCAACTTTCTAAGAACCTAAATGAATTTCCTATTCATATATCCCTATAAAAGATAAGGAAGCAATAATAATGATGATGATGATATAATAATAAATGAGGGATTTAGATTTTAAAAGATTACAGTTTTGATTGCGAAACACCACCAATCATACTTAAAAACCTCTAGTGCTTCCTTATAAGTTTTTCTTATTTTATTTTCTAGCATGCCATAATTGCATAAAAGATAAAAATTAGCTAACAACATTTGATCATCATTCAATAACATCAAATTCTAAGGGAGAAATGAAGATAACTTTGAAACTTTCAAACATATACTTTCAAAGCAGCACAAAACATGGATACTAGATATTATATTAAAAATTTTCTATGTAATTTAAGAGCAAAAAGGACAGTACTTCAATCCTCACCTGTGCAGCATGACTGCCAATATAGGAGTCAAACACGAAAACTTTCCCTCGCCAAGAACGACTATATCTATGGAAACTTGAAACAACAATAATATTATATTAGATTTATATAACAGAAATTGGAGTAGACATATTCATGTCCTTTGTTAAAATAAAGGTGCCAAACCATATAAAGAATCCACAAATAAAGAATGCATGTGCCTAGGAAAAATATTTAAAGTAAATAGTACGACCCGAATTCGAGATAGATAAAAATAACATACCTTAGTTCGTATTAGTCAACTATATACAGGATAAGATCTGAAATTTCTTATGAACTAATAGATCTATACTAAAAATAAGAGAGATTGTGCCATATATTGAATTGATATAGTAAAGATAATTCTGAAAAATAAATAGTTGAGAGATTTATTGGAACCTTTAATTCAAACGACCGATTTTTTTAAAATAAATAATTCAACTAATTTTTTCACCATTCTAGTTGTCTAATATCTTCTTGAATTCACTTTAAGTATTTAGACCAAATTCTTAAATCCATCGCAGTCTCTAGACCAAATTCTCAGCCAATTGAACCCTGAAATCAATAGTCCAAGTCCATATAAACTCCCTTTTCTCAAAGAAAATAAATAGCCAAAATTTTAGCATTGATCAAGGAAATTAAGATGCATTATCACAGAGATTTTAGTGTTGATTTAGGAAATTAAAATGTGCAGGGTAGAGATTTTAGAACAGTTGATTAGGAAATAATCAAAAGCACGGAAAGAATTAACAATTAGAATAGTAGATTAAGAAATAAGAATCCTTAAGCACTCGAAGGGGAAAGATGGAAAGAAATAGAAGGGAATTTGTAGCGAAATTGGGGGAAAAGCAAGGGAGGAGTCAGGAATTTTTCTTAGGGCATTATCATTTTTTTAGAGGTGTGGTTGGAAATTTTACAAGTTGTCTAATAAAGATCCATGTAATAACTAATAAATACAAATCTAATATGAGTGTCCTTTTAAAACAAATATATATAATAATATGTACATATTAGGATGTATAAATTTTCACATCGGATTATATAACAAAATAGAAAAAGGTTGAGTGTTATAAAAGTGGATATTAGAAATGCAATTTCCAAGGGAAATTAAATTGTATCCCACATCAGGTTGATAGCAAACAACGATTGAGGATGTACTTTATAAAATTAAAATGGAAGATATGGAATTTAAGGCGGATGAAATCCCACATCGAATTAAGAATATAATATTGTCGAATGAAGAGATATCCATGTAATAACTAATAAACACAAATCTAATATGAGTGTCCTTCTAAAACAAATATATATAATAATATTAGAAATGGAAGTATATATTAGAAACATAATTTCCAAAGAGAATTGAATTGTGTCCCACGTCAGGTTGATAGTAAACAATGGCTGATGGTATACCTTATAAAATTAAAATGGAAGATATTTTATTTAAATCCCACTTTAGATTAAGAATATAATATTATTTGACTGAGTCTATAAAAAAATTAGAAGTTGGAATACATTTAACATAATTTTTATTGGCCTAACTATTGATTTTCAGCCCAATTGCAGTTAAAAACTTTTTCCTATACAAGATAATTGATTTTGAATTTAGGAAAATAGTGCACTCAGCCCAAAAATCAAATGGGTTGTGACAGGAGGCAGTGTCACATCACAAAAGGTACCGCAAAAAATTGACTACGACATTTACAACACTGTAATGAGCGGGAAAAATAAGAAGGCAACTTAAGTGCCTTTATATATATATATTACATTAGTAACCTTTTATTTAAATATGTTTCACATTATCTTTTTATTTGCATATCATATAAAATTTCATCCCATTTTCTTTTTCAATTTTCCTTTTGTCACCATCGTCTTCTTTTCAGTAGGGTCATCAGTATGGTAAGCAAACGGTGGTAGCCGAAACTGGTTCTTATAAACACACATAATTTGGATTAAACAAATTCCTACTAGATCCGCTTTTAACCACCTTAAAAAATTCACGCTCATTTTCTTCCTGATAAATTAAAGAACACTATGATTGCCAAGACTCTAATTCTTTATAGCAAAATACACACGCCCATCCTCCATCAAGAATGCAGAAGGTTTTTTTATCCATCTTCTCAAAGTACCATCTGTAATAGGGTGTTCTTCAGGCACAAGTTCTTAATCTCCATTTGAACCAATATACCCGCACAAAATTACTTTCAAATATGTACACACAGACACATAAAACACGACCCCCTTTTGATACACAGCAGAGGGAAACAATACCTTGATTTGAATTGAAGCCATATGCAAAACCAATATCAACATCGACCAAATGAATATACAACAATTCCTGCCAAATAAGAGCCAAATTTTGCTAAAGAGCCAAATTTTGTTAATGATGTAACAACTTGTTTGGCAAGCATTGTAAACAAGTAATTTGTGATCAGTCAATCAAACCCACTTTTCCATGGAAATGTTTTAAGAACGATTGCTCTTCATACTGACAGAAACCCACATTAAGAAAATCTCCCTTCCCAGAAGTTCAAAAAACAAACATAAACGTCAGAAGGAAGATAGAACAGTGGGGTTCTCTAGCACGAATTTTAAGATTAATAAGTAAAAATGGTGATTTTGCTTCCCAGCTCCAATTGGTGTTATACCAGACAATATTGGGAATTTTATGGCACATTAATTTTTACTTTTCATTTATTTTCTTTTATTTTGGCTAAGGAGGTAAATTCATTGACGCGTGATCATCATTTTTCATTATTTTATCTGGTAGGAGAATGAAATGTTGTAGTTGAAGTATAATTTACTATTGGGTAAATGAGGAGTTATAATTTGCCATTGGGTAAATGCTATAGTGGTAATATAATTTAGCCCATCATTTACCCAACTCCCCCTCCATATTTTTTAATTTGAAAAAACATGGCAACCAATTAATGGTTGCCGTGTGTCTAATTGTAGGGTCAAATAAAGAATTTTTTCCCTGTATCTATGTTTTCTCCCAAAATATTCCCTCTATACATTATTTGATAATTAGTTTTTTCCCCATAATTTTTCACACTTTGGGTTTTCTCACCATATATTAATCTTGCTCTAAGATACTTACAAAGGAATAACAAGCGTTCTATACTATATACTATTCTATACCATATACCATTATGCTTTGTTTTCTTTGTCTCTAACCCTGCTGATATAAGCAAAATCCATCTTCTTAGTATAAAATCCCTTCATTAGCAAACCAATCTGCAACCTTGTTTCCCTTTTTTCCTCCAAGTATGTTACGCCCCAAATTATAAATACCAGGAACGCCGTCAGAATGTTTCTAACCCGCTTTCTATAATTAGAACTAACAAACGAATAACCAACAAGACTTATTTAATTTGAAAGAAATTATTGTTTCCTACAAAAAACAATTAAAATGTGAGGGGTGTTTATTTAATATTTCAGCAAAGGTGCACAGGTTTGGGGGGAAAAAAGAACTCATACTCTACCATAAATAAATGGAGCAATGTTACCCGTGCAACAAAAATGTACAAGAAATGTACAATACACTTGATAATATCACGTTAACTTACACATCATGTCACTTCTCCTATTACACACTTAGACTTTGGAAGATGAGAGCCAACTACTAATTTGAAAACTGTTCAACTATCACTACACTTCAAATTTCAATTAAATCTACACTACTCATTTCAAATAATTATAACTAGATTTTTCCCCCCATGCGTTATACGGGTAGAGTTATAGTGTATATTCATATCAAAATTGACGTGTGAATGTAGACATCATGTCATAAATAAAGTACAATACACCAATTCTATTGTATAAAATTATGAATTGATATGGGAATTACAATTCACCATGAGATATTTGTAATAAAATGCCTGAGTTTAAAATTCTAATCTTCTCCAAACACGTTGTCCAAATTGCCAAGTTCACACGTCTAACCTATATGATGTTGTAATAATTAGTAGTCAAATAATTAAAGATGACACTTTGACCCATCAACCCGTTAAACCCGTGGAGACTTGCCTCCTAATAGGATTGACCAACCATACCTAGCTGGCGCAAAAAACGGGTATAAGACAACATTGTCTAACCCGCTGTGGGTCCATGGCAGGTGCAGGTCAGGTTGAACCCACCCCATAAATAAATTATTTACATCTTCTACAACTTAATTGTTGCAATATAAAGATATAGAAACAAAGATTAAAAAAATAGTCACAAAGATTTTCAAGTTAGATAATAGATGTCAGGAAAATAAAATTTAGCCATATATTATTATGACAGAATTACTTATATGTCTTTAGCTGTTTGTATGACACAAACAAATGAAATTTTTATTGCACAAAAAAGAGAATAAATCAGTTGATTTACTCCAAGTTATTCTGAACTAAGTTTCCATATATAATATAAATTATTTTGAAATAGGGAGTCCCTTTCAAATACTTCTCGGAAGTTCTGTTAAAAAACTTCCCTCCTATGTGGCATACATGAATGAATGCTGCGTGATTTAAAATACACATAGTTTAGATTTGAAATACATGTAGTGTGTATCTATACACGTCACAAGGGGTGGGAAGTTTTTTAACAAAACTTCTGAGAAGTATTTGAAAATTTTCCCTGAAATAGGTTTCCAAGTTACTCTAAAATAAATTTTGGTTTCCATATTATTAAGGACTTTGGGAAGGAAATTTTCAAAATCAAACAAATATAAATAATAAATAAATAGAGATAATACCAGACAATTTATTTGTAATGCCTTTATTTTCGAATAAATTATTGAAAACTCGTGATGAATATCCAATGAGAAAAGTTCAAATTTTAAAACACGAAAATGACGCTTATAAGTTTTCCTTTTTTTAAATTTTGTTTTAATATAGGTGTTCCCTTTTTTGTATTATCTAGATTTGTGAGTTAACTTTGCGTTGATAAAACTTGTATATTGACAAAACTATACTATTTTCAAATTGTTCTATATTCAGAAGACTTTCATTAAAAAACCCGATCATCGAGATCAATAGTGGCTGAGTTTTAATTTCTTTAACAAAAATAGTTTTTTTTATTTACAGATTTAGATTTCGAGTTTTATCTATGTCAAGTAGCAACGTAAATTTTTTATAGACAATAATTTAAAAATATTTATCCAATTGGAACAACAGTAAAGAACAATAGTTAAAACGTAATGCCTCGTGCCCTGTAATAACCGCATCACGATGCATAGATATATATATATATATATATAATTACTACACCTGTACAATACATAAAAGTATTGTATAAACTGTCACGATTTCAAGAAAGTTTAATTCAACTTTATGATATCTATGCAATCTATGGCGCTAAACAATAACAATAATAAATAATAATATAAATAGTAATAATATAAAAGTGACATTTTTGGGGTTTGGTTTCCATAGATTCAAGGACCTAAAAAAAGGAAATTTTGAAAATTATGAAATTTTGTGATTTTAGAAAGGGAGGAATTATAGAATGAATTTTGAAAATTATAGGAAGATATGAAAACATAATAATTCTCGAGAAAGGTGCGTCTTTAAGGGTAAAGAAGAATTTCATGATTATTCTAGTAATAATTTAGCAGTTCGCCTTTGAGATAATTGACGGAGCATTAGTTTTACTTACTCATTATTATGGGAAGGGTTAATTTCACAAATCGTCCCCAACCTTTGAGTTAATAATCATTTTGTTCCCAACTTTTGTTTTTGCACTCCACAACTCCCAACATTTAATAAATGCACGCAAATCGTCCTTTTTTCCACTATTCTAAAAAATTTTCAACAAAATGACGATTATATCCCTTAAACTTTTAAAATTATTTTAAAAAAAGGTTTAAAAATAATAGAGAACTTAAAATAAAAAAGGATAACCCCACCTACCCCTACCAAGATTGGCCATCAGAAATGGGAACATTGTAGTGGCCGGCATTCTGGCTCTGGAATGGCAACATTCCGGCGGTAAAAAAAGGGGAATTGCTGCCATTTTGAGCAGTATTTCTGGCATCCAAAGGGGCTCGGGGGGTAAATCCCCTTCATTTGCTGCCCACAGTAAATTTGGGCAGAAGGGGGAATTCACCCTCCTTTTTTGCCGATGGAATGCTGCCATTCAGGTGGTGAAATAGCTAGCCGTTGGAATGTTTCTATTTCCGGTAGCCAATTTTGGGACGGGTGGATGGGGTTATCCATTTTTATTTTAATTTTTTATTATTTTTAAACTTTTTTTTAAACAATTTAAAAATTTCAAAAAGTACAATCGTCATTTCATTGAAATTATTTTGGAATAGTGGAAAAAAAGACGATTTGCGCTCGTTGATTAAAGGTTAGGGACTGTGGAGTGTGAAAATAAAGGTTGGGAACAAAACTAATTCTTAACTTAAAAGTTGAGGACGATTTGTGAAATTAACCCTTATGAGAATTACTATACTTTAATAAATTAAATACATAAAATAAAATAATAAAACCAATTGGGCATCATTTGTAGAGTAGTAAAATTATGGGTAGGAAACTTATGGGCAGGAAAATTGCAATTGAAAATCCAAATATAATTAAAAACTCTTGTATTATATATTATTATATAATATATTATATAATATAATATATTATAGTATTATAATATATTATATATATTACTATTATATATTGTTTTATATATATTATATAATATATTATTATATTATTTATTATATTATATTATATGATGTGATTTCCTATTATGGTTTGGCTCTCATAATAAGAATCAACAAGCACTATATATCATCTATATCAAGAATTCAAGTATTGTATCCATCATTAGTATGATCATTTGTAGGAACTACCGTAATAATGAACTTGCAAAATGAATCTGCTTATCATAATGAGATTCATCATTCCTGACCCTGCTCACAATAATTTTTATTTAAACAAGTTCGAGTTGGAATATCATTTCTCTTCTGTATGTTCATGAAGCTTTGAAAAATCCAAACATCTTAGAGATAGATAGATAAAGAGTTAAGAATTTCTTGAATGAACCACACTCTTTTGTATACTTCAGGAGTCCATTGATGAGAAGTGGCTAGAGAAAGCTTAAACCTAATTCTATCAATAGTTATCGCATGGATTATTTTGTACAATGTATTGTATATTTTTATTGTAGTGACCAAGTTTGCTACCGTTTAGAAGATTGGGGGTTCATATGTGCAAGATTAGGTTACAGGAATTATTACGGGTCGGGTCCCCCGTCACAAAAACAAAAGGAAAAATATCGGTTAGGTCCCTCGCAAGTATATGCTCCTCTGACCACTCATCTCTCACCGACTCACAGTGTAGTGCTTGTAATTCTTATCCCCATCGATCGACGCCATGGCTACTGAAGGTCAAGTCATCACTTGCAAAGGTACTCACTCTATCTCTCTATGCATGTATTTGAAGGTGTGTATTGGATATGGATTGTATTTAAAATTGAAACCTTATGGTGGGTTATTTTGGTTTTTAGCTGCGGTGGCCTGGGAACCCAGCAAGCCTTTGGTGATCGAGGACGTGCAGGTGGCGCCGCCGCAAGCCGGCGAGGTTCGGATCAAGATTCTCTTTACTGCCCTCTGCCACACCGACGCTTATACCTGGGGCGGCAAGGTACTTTTATGTTGGTATAAGAGTGCATAATGTATGCATAGAAATGCTGAGTGAGACAATTTAGATTTGGTAGGGATTGTTCTCTACCAAATTAAAATGGAAATGTGAACTTCATAGCGATAAATTTGTAGTTACAGATTTGTAATTTCTGCTGGATTACTCTCTCTCTCTCTCTCTCTCTCTATATATATATATATATTTATTTATTTCCATAAACGATCTGGGCACTCTGAAGGTTGCTAATGTTTGGGCTACGAGGCTTGGAAGAAGGTTAGCATTGTAACAATTTGAGATTGAAAGTGACAGCAATGAAGTTTTTTCAAGCTTAAATTGAATTTTGACTTTTAACTATTTGTATAGCATTCTTTTCGATGTTGTGATGAACAGTAGAATATATTCAACAATGTCTTAACTCTTAAGCTTTTATTAGTTTCTGAGATGAGCTCATCTTGAAGGAGTCTTCAATGAGCCCGTCCTAGTTAATACATGTTCATGAATTGAGTTTTCATTCGGATGCTAGATGTGAACTAGACTCAATGAAATATATATTGGTCATTTGACACTTTGAATTCTCAACCCCCTAAGAATTGATTGGCATTCTGCATAATTGCTCTTTATGATATGATGATACTCTTAATACATGTAGAACAAAATGAAAAATGACATAGGAATCAAAGTAATATTGTTCATGTTCACTTCAATACTGCACAGTGATCTAATCAATTGTTTTCATCTCTGATTTTTGAAGGATCCCGAGGGTCTCTTCCCCTGTATTCTTGGTCATGAGGCTGCCGGGTATGTTATCTCTTAAGGGCTCACTGAGGCATGCGCTTGTGCCGTCCATGGCTTTCTTATCTAATGAAAGAACACCAATTCAGTATCAGTATCACTACTTTCTATTGAAATTGCAGGGTAGTTGAAAGTGTCGGAGAAGGTGTTACTGAAATTCAGCCAGGTGACCATGTCATTCCTTGTTACCAGGCAGAGTGCAAAGAATGTAAGTTCTGTAAATCAGGGAAGACAAATCTCTGTGGGAAAGTGAGGGTAGCTACTGGAGCTGGAGTCATGCTGAATGATCGCAAGAGCCGTTTTTCAATCAATGGAAAGCCAATTTATCATTTCATGGGCACTTCAACTTTTAGTCAGTATACAGTTGTCCATGATGTTAGTGTTGCAAAAGTTGATCCCAAAGCCCCTTTGGAAAAAATATGTCTTCTAGGCTGTGGTGTTCCAACAGGCAAGTTGCTTACGGCTTCCTCATCATATAATGGAAATGAAAATGCAATTTATCATCTTTTGTTTAATTTTTAACTGACTAGTTGGTATATACGTTATCTATACAAAAACCAGAGGTCTAGTTTGGTTGAGTTCTGACTTCTGTTCTTTAGAAAGTTTTGATCATATAATGTGGCAATAAACGAATTCCTTTGTCCATTTCTTCAAGCAGTTATAACATTGTCTATATGCATTCAGCATGTTTTGCTAAGCTTAGTAAAATGTAAAAATTAACTATTTTATTTCCAAATATGTTTGTGTAATGTTCTATTTTTATTTTTAACTTCTTTCAACTCAAAATAAATAAATAAATAAACAATAATAATAAGAATAAAAATAAAGTTTATATGGTTTTGATGACCTCCTCAGGGCGGGTAAGCAGTAGTGTATGCCACCATGGATGGGGTGGAGACAGGCGTCCCCAATTTTGGTAAATCTGGTGCCCATTGGATACATGTCTACACACCATCCACAGCAGGCATAATTTATGTCCACTGTGGGTAGGTGATCAAGTCCAAAATTTTTATAAACTCAATCAGTTTCAACTGCAAATTGCATGTGACATGTGACAGACGGGTATCTTTAAGTGCAATTCAATGGCAACCACACTTAATATTTGATGCCCTATCTTTCCCTTTCATTATTTCTGGATTAGTTATTATCTATCAAGTTGCAGGGATACAGTCATATTCTTCTAGTAGGAGCGCTTCTGCATCCTAGGATATCTACCCTGCCACTTCCAGATATTTCTTTCTTTTTCCATTCAGTCATGTTAAGGATTCTTTCTCCATTTAACTCATTTAGAGTCAAGATTTTTTTTTTTTTCACATTTAGTGCTTCTTTTTGGCGTTCTTAGCCAGAAATTGGATTGTTGGGAGGTCGTAATATTATACATTGTGCTGCTTTCAGGTCTTGGAGCAGTTTGGAATACAGCAAAAGTAGAACCAGGCTCCACTGTTGCTATTTTTGGCCTTGGCACTGTGGGACTTGCTGTAAGTTTCTTGGTGAAAATGATCTAATGATTTTTTTTTTTTAACCACATGCTAATGATGAAAAATACCTTTGCCTAGAGCATCCACATTGGTGTTGTTAAATTTAACTAGCCACATAATAAAGTAGAGTTTTAGTGATTGTTAAGTGACATGTAAGCTTGCTAAATTTAGCTATTGATGTCTAACACAGTGGTGTTAAATTAACTATTATGTTTCCACTTTAATCCAACAGTGGGCTATAGCCAAATTAATTTATAACCTCGAAGCCATATAAAAATAAAGAAAATAAAGATGATTGACCACATGAGTTGTTAAGATTGTTGTTAACTTTAACAACAAAGTTAACAAGTTGTTAAAAAGATTCTTTTAGCAACTTCATTACCACAACCAATGTAGCTACATTATTGAGTTCTTAACTAACAAGTTCGTTAACAACTTGATTTTAACACTGCCAATATGGATGCTCTTATTATTGTAGGTCGCAGAGGGTGCAAAAGCTGCTGGTGCTTCAAGGATCATTGGAATTGACCTTGACACCAGAAAGTTTGATCTAGGTATGGCACCAACTTTACCATCCTTGTTATGAACTCAAGTGCCACAAAATTAGTTCCTTAAGAATTTCTACGTTTCACTCCATTTTTGCAGTATTTTTGGTCTGGTAGTTAGTAATTGTTGGGACCTTTGTGGTTCTCCTTATAGTGATTATAAAAATGATATGGTCCTATGTGTTTTTATAATAAAGCTTTGGTTTTGTTCGTGGATTGGTTTCTCCGTGTGCATGGTATTGTGGGTGTTAAGGACTTCAGAAGCCAAAATTAATTTGATATCCATCTAATAAATTCCACGATGTTTTTGTTTCCTGTGGAATAGTTTGCAAAATAAATATGTTTTGCATCTTTTTATTCTCAGTCCACTAGTCAAACTTCAAAAGAAACCATATTATTCTCCATAATAAATTAGTTTTCACATTTATCTATAATCTCTCTACTTTTCTACGACACGTTTCCTCACAGAACTCGTAGCTTTTAAAAAGAATCACTTTTTCTGATGCCACAAAGAATTGTCCCTAGTAAATATTCTGAATGCAAGACATCTGAATACTAGCTTTATGGTGTCAGTTTGGTTGACATTCAATACATTCTTAAATAATAGAGAAGTGCTGTCAATTTCAATTGCCAAGTTTCTCATTGCCTTTTGTTTGTTTTTTGGGGGCGCCCCAGGGGGGGGGTGTTGCTGTTGAAAGGTAGTTGATTTCATACAGTTGACTGTCAATTCAGGACTATAATAAAAAATTTAATTCCATACTTCATCGAACTTTCCCCTCTGGAACCATCAAATATGACCTTTCATAGTTGTCTATTTCATGTCATTACTGAATGATGATGAGCATTCTAACACGTATCTGAGGGGGAGTTAAACAAGGTTGGATGGGTTAAGTATAAATGGTCTGAGATCTTTGGAGGCCACCTACAGTTAACATTCTGGGATACAGTGAGACTTTCATCTTTTTTGTATACCATGAGAGAAATCACGATGTTATCACCTACTCAGGATAAAATTAGAGATGAAATGAAAATTAGCCCGCACAGATTTGAAATCTCAATGGGATAAAACCTAAATACATTTAGATGCACATAATTCTTATCAGTTTCATGGTTGCTATGTTTAAAGAACTAAGTAATGCTTTTGACACAAGATGGGCACAACTGTTAAATAATCATCTCATGCCATTATTATAGTTCAGCTGGGATACTTTGCCACCATAAAAAGATCAGGTCAAATTTTTATTTGCACAAGTGCCCGTATTAGCAAAACTAATTATAATGTGGAATAGGTTAACTATTCGTATTGTGGAGTAGATCAACTAATGACATCCACATCTCATGCTACCCGCATGTGCTATGTAAAATCTTCTCCACCCCTTTCCCTTTCTGAACATTTCTCCACTCATTTTTACTGAATCAATTTCTCCTTCAAAATATAAGCCCATGTTCACAACACATTTCTATTTAAAAATAAAATTTTGGTCAAACAAATCTCATCCATATATTTGACAAGATCCACTTGTACTGCAAAAATAAAATCTAATTCTGTTTTTAAACAAAAACACTTTGTGAATACCAGCTAAATTGTTTTGCTAACAAGGGTAGTTATTGAGTTTTCGATCAACTGTTTTTATTCTGATGAAAATAAATTTAAGCAGATCATGAGAACAATTGTGAGTGTAGTAGATCTAGGCAGGAACACACACACACACACACACACACACTTTCTCTGGCTTATGAGTTCACTTAGAGGGTGTTTAGTTTAGATTTTTGAGATGGTTTAGATTTTTGAGAATTGATTTTGTGGTTGAAATGTGTGGATGAATGTGTGGTTAAAAATGAGTTTGAGGGAGAACTGATTTTGGAAAATCCAAATCAAACGGACTCTTTTAAGCGAACCAGACACTTGCTGGTCTTTTTAGCTGCAAATCTATTAATTAACAAAGCTCTGTTGTATTATTTTGGTTGCAATACACAGGAAAGAACTTTGGAGTGACTGAATTTATCAACCCAAAAGATTATGATAAACCAATACAGCAGGTAATTGTGGATCTAACAGATGGTGGTGTTGATTATAGTTTCGAGTGCATTGGGAGATCGGAAGAGCGTCTGCTCTGGAGTGCTGCCACAAGGTAACTCGTTCGTTTCTTTGATGAACTTCTAAAATTATGGATGACATATTAGCAGCAGGATGCTGACTTCGCTATGAAACTGTAGGGGTGGGGAACCTCAGTTATTGTGGGGGTCGCAGCATCAGGTCAAGAGATATCGACCCGTCCATTTCAGCTGGTAACAGGTCGTGTCTGGAAGGGTACAGCATTTGGTGGTTTCAAGAGTCGTTCACAGGTGCCCTGGCTTGTTGACAAGTACATCAAGAAAGTAAGTAGCTTAATTTGCCTGCAGGAGCATTATTTTTGTTGTTCTATGCTGACTTTCCACTCTTGATTAAATATGGTCTTATCATCTCCTCAATTTCTTTTTTTTTTTGCAGGAAATCAAGGTTGACGAATACATTTCCCACAATTTGACTCTAGCAGAGATAAATAAAGCTTTTGATCTGATGCATGATGGGCTTTGCCTTCGTGTTGTGCTTGATATGCTAGCCTAGTATAATCCAACCTGCATTCTCCTATCAATCATGGATCTACCCTCTCAACCAGTGTTGCTTTCCCTTTCACATGATGGAAAATGAAACTTCATTCACTGGGTTGTTTTGTAACTGAAGTTATGTTACTCCTTCCAGTTTTTGGATTTGAACCTAAGTTCCAATTTAGCTAGCTGTTCCGTTGGTTGAGATTGACGTTTTCCTTATCGATTTGCTTATCCTTAAGTTGTCTCCTTTATCGATTATTGGGAGGAAATAGCGCAGCATTAAGTTTGTCCCATAAAATGTTGCTGAGGAAGTAAGTCCCTGTGTTTCTTGCACCAAAACATCAAAGTGAGTAACTTTGGCCAATTATGCAAATGAAAACTTGGAGAAAGAAGACAACTTATGGTAATATATGCCAGTGTGACCTATCCCATCCTGTTGCGTATAGACAGCAGATGCATGCAACATGTATTTGACACACGCCACACATGGTGAAGGTTTGTAGGTTTTATTACAAAACCTTGGAAAGCTTTAAAAAAGGGACTCTTAAGCGTGGAAAATGCTTAGTTGTGTGGAAACCTTCAACAAATTTTGTTTCAATGAATGGTGATTTTGCCATTTTACCCCATGTATTGTGTTGTGTGATTAAAGGAAAAATAATCTAAAGATAATATGGTTTTATTATTACGACTGCGGTTTATGACTATTCCGTTTGTACATTAAATGATAACGGGATATTGTACAGCATAAAAATGTGAATAATAAAACTGGACATAGATGTTGCTCGTGTGATTACCAATGAAAGTGATGCAAAGTGTAGGAAAGTAAAATTTTGTTAGGTGTTTATTGTGTAAAATGTTAGCTCATGTTCATTCAGCATACTTATGTTCATTCAGCATAATCATTCGTGTCCCCAGATTAGTGCGGTGAAATGCCATTGATCATCTGAGATGATATGGTAAGCTCAAACCGATGCACTTTCATGAACGGAGACCGAAACTTTCACCATAATATGTTGATCATAGTGAGTAGTTATTATTGTGTCACCATAGCTCTTGTAGCATATAACTGCCATTTTTGATCTGAAAATATCAAGTGTCCCTATTATGGAGACACCCCATATATAACACAATCCCATCCATTAATTTTATGAACTCACATTTAGAGTCATCTAATCTAATAGAGGAGAATAAACTACATATATTGGGTGTCTCTATAATATAGACAACCAATGTCTCAAGATCAAGACTCGTAACTACCGTGTTTCATTTAATTCTAATTCTAATTGTATAGTCAAATCATGAAAATGTTCAAGTACCATTGGACCATAACGACTACCATTATAGACCTGGCAGCCAGTTCTGTCCCTATTTTTCGCAGAGCCCCGGCTCCACATCAGTCACTAAGTAAATCATGCAAAGAATAAGATTTTTCTCGTCTACCTTTAGATTTACCTGGATTTTGAAGAAACTTTGATGTGAAATTTGAAACTGTTCAATCATAATTGATTTTAAACGAAACAAAGACATGCTAAAACACCACGAATTTTTTAGTGTGCAGGGATGTTACACACTATAATACCATCCGCACATGTAAGACAATGAATCCATCCGCGGTGTGTGCAGATGGTACCACACACCAGAAAATTTTCAACAAAATCACCACGCGTTAAACTTGTAATAGCAAAGTACAAGCGAGATGCAACATGCATCTAATCAGAACCCCAAAATCTTGAAATAACATGAGATGGATCATAAGCTCACAAGCTTTAAAGAAAACAAATGAATTAGCAAGCAATTAACACAGAAACAAACCTATGTAAATTGGGAAAGAAAAGCATATAAGAAATCCCGACTCATCCAATGATTGATTCACGAAAAATGCAAATGCTGGAACGTTTTGTTGCCCCCATATGAAGTTCAACCATGATAATAATTTATCCAGAAAGAAGCCATAACACAGAAAGAAGAATGTACACTGCAACCTCATCCTTCAAAATCTTTTGATTATTTTTTCAAGGCTTAGTAATAACTATGGTGACAATAAAGAAATCAGACATTACAATAGTAGTTCCATAACGTAGCATGGAATTGAAAACCGAGACATTTTACACAGACTAGTTTCTGTACAAGAAATCTTTAATGGAGGGCGATTTTCGCACCACGTGTGCAAAAACCAGAGTACTAAAATAACTCTAACTATGTATCATCACACAAACACAACTTTTCATCCCCTTTTTCTTCAAATAAATAGCATCAATTCTTAGAACTGATATTTCCCACACACATCATATACATAGACTCAAAATTGGAAGAGAGTACCTGCATCTATAGTTGCAGGTTCCGGAGAACATATATTAAACCCAGCAGGCACAGAAGCTTCCAAACCTCCCGGAACACACTGATTTTCAAACAACCAATTGTCAAGTGCGAAGTCAAATGACTTAGGATCTGTACTACCCGACATCCCGGAATCAATGTCATCTATGAGGGAAAAATCATCGGTCAGTGATGCTATGTGATGATACGAGTTATTTTCCTGAGGTAGACTTTGGAAATGGGAATTATTTTCTGTTGCAACACTCTGACATGGGAAATTATCTGCTACTGACACTGGATACTGAAGCGTGGAACTACCTGCAGGGATCTCTTGGTTGCTTTTGCTCTCAGAGGCATCCCAACTATAGCCAAAATCTGTGGAACTTGTAGCAATATCGTTTTGAATTTGATTGTCTTGCTGAACGATAATTTGGTTTTCGTTCAATGATACAGGGCCATTATAAACCTGAGATTGAGAGATATCACTTGCATAAGTGCCATCAATGTTGTGTTGGGAGGACATCGGGAATTCAGAATGCAATTGACTTTCAAACAAGGGGTTTGTATAGTGTCCAGCGGATGCAAGATTTTGAGAAGGAACAGGCTGAAAGGTATTTCCTCCGTTCGGCTTGGATGCTGGTAGGTGCTGTGGAACATTAATGCTCTCAAACAGGTCTCCTACATACGGCTGGTAAGCAAACTGCGGCTGTGAAGGAATTGTGCTCACAAAATTGCCATCTGAGTACGGTTGAGAAGATATACCTTGGGAGGGTATTACATTCATAACTTGCCTGGTTCTAGGCGGCTGAGATGATGGTTGAGTTTCAGTATGTGAATAATTTGCATAACCACTTGCGCTTGGATTTGGATGGCCATTAAAAGCATCCCACCTAGGCACAGGCGGATTTCTAGAAAACTGCGACATGTAATTGTTCCGGGATAAACCATAAGCACGGCCATTCATCGAATCACCTTGAACTGATCCACTCTTTTGGAACCCAGTACATGGAGTGAACTGAGGGCCTCTGCTCCCTACATTAGGTCTTCTATCCCTAGGGTTAACATTCCTAATTTGGGGACTGCGCAACTGTTGGGGAACAAAATGTTGTTGATATTTATATCTAGAAACAACAGATCTAGATGGAGGCTTTCTTCCTCGATTCATAATATTTGGCATTCCAAAATGGGTCGGAGGACACACAGTTACCGAACTGAAATTCTGATTATGCGGTAAAGAGTTAGCCTGTACTGGAACCAATGACGAAATTTGAGCTGCTGGGGGAATTCCAATTGAGAAAGAAGTGCTGTGAGTACTATTAGGGACAGGTGGTTTTTGGTTCTTTTCCCTCATGGTTTTCCTTTGAGTTATCCAGAACTCTTCCTTATCGGTAGCATGGCAATGGTCCATACTGGAAATGCTGGAGGCCCAGTGGACACATGGAGCCAGTGAGTCGCAAACATAACAATGACACTGAAATCAATAAAATAGAATCAAAATGGCAGCATGTTTATTTAACAACAAATACAAATGATATTATATTCAAAGGAAAAACTAAAGTGAGAAGATCACCCGGTCGCAATGTGTCTCATGGGAGGTAGTAGCAAATGGGAATTTTGCACAAAGATGTCGTGGGTGAGGAAAATCTCTGCATGCAACCTACAGAAGGGAAAAGAAAAATACAGAAATCAACATCACAAATGATTTCCATAAATTCAAGCTAAAGAAGAATCTCTTCTTTCTTCTTAAGAAATAACTAAGGCCATAGAAAAAACTTCAGATGTTTGATTACTAAACAACAAAAAAAAAAAAAGAGAGAGCAGATATTGAAGCAAAGAAGGTGCGCTTCCAAGTGACTTGTGCAATGAAAATGTATATAATGAAACAGTAGAATGTAAATCTTGTAGCTCAGGAAGGACATGATACAACCATCTACAAAACAAACTAAATCTGAAAGAATCACGAAAAATAAATCACATATGGATATGATAACATATGCAGAAATGAACGAATAGGGTAGCTAAGTAACGGGAAGAGAATATATAGTGACATGTAGAAGATGACAATCCAACAAGGTGTAAAGTTGAATGTAATCCTGTTTGCAAAAGTTAAGATGACCAGAAAGACGTGTCAAAAGAGCGTCACCAAATCAAATGGATTAAGCTATGCCAAATTTATCTGTAAAATGGCTTAAGCTCTTTACATTCCAAAGTACCTAAATGTTAGTATCTTTCTTACTTCTGAATCCAAAAACAGTCTTAAGTAAAATTTTGGAACCGTGGGAAATTACAAAACTGATCCTACATGATTATAAAACATGCATGTTAAATCAATTTTAAAGCTAAAATATAATAGAATTAAGCTAATGAACCCGACAGAGTCTCATTGAAATATAAAATCAGTTCTGATACCGTAATCTAATTGAACCAGGCTAGTCGCAATCAACAGAATATCATTCAAAATCCACACCCTTACAGTTGTGACAGCAATCAAGCTGCAAACACTTGAGTGCCCAGTATCGACTTGACTGTTAAAAGGTGAACAGTTGACTTCTGCAACTGCAACACAACACATTCACCCATCTGCGAAGGAACATTGTTGGTATGTACAGAGCATAAAAACTTCACAGCATAAGCATTGCCGAAAGAAAAATTCCTTAATATCTCAGTTTTGACTCCCAATCAAGCTGGAAAGGCTTGAATGCCCTTAGTCAATAAACATTCTTGTAGGATTCTAATACACTTCTATCAATTTTCGCTCTTATAAAATTCCACAGTTGACTGCTTGACTTCTGCAACTGCAATACAAGACATTCACTTATTTCGAACAAAGAATTGCAGGTTTGCAAAAAGCATAAGCCTTTACAGCATAAGCATTGTTTAAACATATATGGCAGCCCTCCAGTAGATCTTCTGATCCATCTCCATTTCTACAGCTGCAGAATGAAACAGCCTTTTTTTTTTTTTGGGGGGGGGGGTGGGGTCCAACTCCTGTGAACAGAAGAAATAACCTAGAGTTTACCCTTCCATCATGAACCTTCCCACGAAAGACAAAA